>BPLR01003814.1:0-78295 GCA_021605095.1 Caerostris extrusa
TTATATACTTATTCTGCATTTGTGAATTCCTCCATTATGAGGAATTCACAAACCTTAGATAAATTATCAATATAGAGAGATTCTCTACAGACTAATCTAGGGCCCGCCGAGTGGCCAGCGCTCTTGCGCTTTTGTACCACAGGCTCGATTCGAGCCCCGGCGGTGCCATGGATGTTTGTAGTGTTTGGAATCCACTTTAAACTGTAGGTCCCGTCTGTTTAGCAAAAGTGCGCACAAGATGACCTTAGAGCTACAAGCCGAACCAAACTATGATTTATATAGGCATCAGTAAAACGATAGGTATGCAATAAAAAATAAGCACTGATTACAATCATTATATAATAATATATTATAATTGATATACATATATATTATGATCGCTTCCTATCTACAGTGTAATATTCGCATAATTCTCTTCTTTTTCTTAAGACCAAAGAAATATATGTTTTAGTTTGGATTATACTTCTACGGTCACTTTTTTGCACACTTTAGGCTAATTAGACCGGAACATACAATTTAAGGTGGAATTCGGACACGCATGCCACCTCCAGGGGATTCGAACTTGTTGCCTGCGGTCAAAAAAGGATTAAAATTTACCATTCCACCGCCAAAAAAACGACACAAGTGCATTTAGTATGGGGTTCGCTTGTAAGAAGTTTCCTGTTTTGGATAATTCAACTGTTAAACTCCAATTCAGCCTGATAAATAATTAAATGTTCCCATTATTTATTAGGTCATTTATTTATTTGGCCATCATACGCAACAAACTGTAAAAGAACAGGGAACAAAGAGATAAGATAAAAAAAAAATTGCGAAAACCTCATAATTCACTTCATGAAGTCAACATAGAAAAATACATTTTCTTTCCACGCGCATAAATGTTGGAAAGTTGAATCGATCTCGAGGAATGGCTCATTGAACACACCTATAACTGTCACCAGGGGTTTCAACTTCCGATTTATGGACCCGCTAAGTTATGGGACAGCTCGCTGCATTCAATCATTTCAAAATTCCGTTCCCTGGCATTTGCAAGTGGGCCCTTGCGTACTGCAATATTTGAAAATACAGACATCGGATTTGCAAGTGGCCCCTTTCGTACTGCAAGATTCGCGCCACCCCCTCATTATATTCTCAATTTAGGCATTTTGCAAAACTCGCACCCCTCCAGACACTTGAAAACAGAACAAAATGGATGGGCGATCGGCGTTAATTTGATGGCTAATGGCGGGAAAAAAATATCTCAGACTCATTTGTTTGTCTATGGAGTATTTGTCTAGCGAAAGGAAAAAGTTGTGTGTTTTAGGTAGACTTTGGGAAGATTTTCTTTCTTTGAGTGATGGTATTAAATCGTAAAAAAGATGTATGCAATGAGTTGAAGCTAAATTTTGTCGGTTTGCAGAAATTGCTTTGAGATATTTGTATCTCATACATAACAGTTTTATTATGAAAGTAATAGAAGTTGTAGTCCCAACGAAATTGCTTTACAATATTTCATTAAATCTGGTTTTGATTTGGTTTGGTTTGTTTTGCCACTCTACGGTCATCTTGCACACAATTTAGGCTAATTAGACAAATACTTATAGTTAAAGGTGATTTTAAATCACTAGCAATCATCCATGCTTGTAAATTTTCTGTTTGGAAAATTCAAATTGTTCCATCCGCCATCACTAAACAATCAGCCTGATATAGTAGGCGAATTGTTGCGTTAACATGGAGTATCTGCGATTGATTGCCTGTGGTGACCAAGGAAAGGATTCATACGCACTAAACTATGCAAGAATGGTAAAAAAACGCGATAAGATAAAAACCAAACAGTAAAAAATTGCGAAAAAAGGGATAAACTCCATAATTCACTTCATGAAATCAACATAGAAAAATACATCTTTTCTTTCAACGTGCATAAATGTTGGAAAGTCGAATCGATCTGGAGGAACGGCTCATTGAGCACACCTATAACTGTCACCCAGGTGTGGCTGGGAAGTATTCAGATTTATGGCCTCTACCCCGGAGAACACGAGGTTCGGAAGACTTCCTTCAACTTCCGTTTCGTGTTCGCTGAGTTATAAGACCCTTCGCTGCATTCAATCATTTGCAAAATACAGATCCCTGGCATTTGCAAGTGGCCCCCTTTGTGCTGCAATCAGTCATTCACGCCAACCCCCTCATTATATTCTCAATTTAGGCATTTTGTGAAAACTCGCACCCGCCAGACACTCGAAAACAGAACAAAACGGATGGGCCATCGGCGTTAATTTGATGGCTAATGGCGGGAAAAAAATATCTCTCAGACTCATTTGTTTGTCTATGCACTATTTGTCTCGCGAAAGAAAACGTTGTGTGTTTTAGATAGACTTTGGGAAGATTTTCTTTCTTTGAGTGACGGCACTAAATCGTAAAAAAGATGTATGCAATCAGTTGAAGCTGAATTTTGAAGTCGGTTTCGGTGGAATTGCTTTGAGATATTTGTATTTCACACATAACAGTTTTATTATGAAAGTAATAGTTAATGTCGTCCCAACGAAATTGCTTTACAATATTTCCATTTTCATTGATTCTGGTTTGGCTTTGGTTTGTCGCTCTACGGTCATCTAGTGCACAATTTAGGCTAATTAGACAAATACTTGCAGTTAAAACGGTGATTTCAAATCACTAGCAATCATCCATGCTTGTAAATTTTCTGTTTAGAAAATTCAATTGTTCAATTCAATTCAGCCTAATGAAGTAATTGTTTCGTTACTTATCTGGCTGATTCGGCCGCCATACGCACTAAACTATACAAAAATTAAAAAAACGGGATAAGATTAAAGAAAAATGGCTTTAAAAACTGAGTAATTAGGTCAAGGAAAGATTTGATTTAGTTTGTTGTATCGGTCTACAGTCATTTTTCACACCTTTAGGCAGAAGTTAGAAATTGACCTATATTTAACGTGGAGTCCGTACCACTCATACCATCACTTGATTTGACCCTGATGCCTGTGATGATCAAGGAAATGGTTTAAAATTTACCATTCGAACGCCAAACAAGACTTTGAGGGTATTTGGTATGAGTTCTGTTGTCAAGTTTCCTGTTTGGAAAATTCATTCTGTTAAACTCGATTCAGCCTGATAAATAATTAATTATTCCATTGTTTATCAGGCAGAATTTAGCAATCATAGGCAAATTATACAGGAAACGAAAAAAAGGGATAAAAAAAATAACAGCGAAAATCTCTATAATTCACTTTCATGAAGTCAACATAAAAAAAATATATCTTTTCTTTCAACATGCATAAATGTTGGAAAGTTGAATCGATCTCGAGGAATGGCTCCTTGAACACACCTATAACTGTCACCCAGGGAGTGGCTGGGAAGTGCTCAGGGATTTATGGCCTCACCGGAGAACGCGAGGTTCAAAAGACTTGCTTTAACTTTCCGTTTCGTGTTTCGCTAAGTTATGGGGACCCTCGCTTCATTCAATCATTGCAAAACACAGATCTCTGGCATCTGAAAGTGGCCCCTTTTGTACTGCAATTAGTCATCAGAGAATGATTCGCGCCAGCCCTCTCATTATGTTCTCAATTTAGACATTTTGTGAAACTCGCACCCCGCCAGACACTTGAAAGCAGAACAAATGGATGGGCCATGAACGTTAATTTGATGGTTAATGGCTGGGAAAAAGTATCTCAGACTTATTTGTTTGTCTATGGACTATTTGTCTAGTGAAATCAAGGCTTGAGTGTTTCAGATAAACATTGTGATTATTTTCTTTTCTTTGAGTAATGGCATTAAATCGTAAAAAAAAAGATGTATAGTATGTAATGAGTTGAAGCTTTATTCACAATTTTGTTTCGCTGGAATTGTTTTGATATATTTATATCTCACATATAACAGTTTATTATGAAAGTAATAGAAGTTAATGTCGTAACGAAATGGCTTTACAATATTTCCATTGAAACTTTTGATTTTGGTTTGGTTTGGTTTGTCATTCTACGGTCATATTGTGCACAATTTAGGCTAATTAGACAAATACTGACATTTAAACGGGGATTTCAAATCACTAACAATCATAAATTCTTTGTAAGTTTTCTGTTTGGAAAATTCAATTGTTCAATTTAATTCAGCCTGTTAAAGTTATTGTTCCGTTACTTATCAGGATGATTTGGCCGCCATACGCACTAAACTATACAAAAAATGGTAAAAAAGCGATAAGATAATAGCGAAAACTGCATAATTAGATCAAGTAAGGTTTGATTTAGTTGGGTGTATCGGTCTACAGTCATTTTTTACACTTAAGATGAATTAGACAGGGATCTACGATTTAACGTGGAGTCCGTTCCACTCATGCCAACCCATGGATTTGAACTTGATGCCTGTAGTGACCAAGGAAAAGATTAAAATTTACCATTCCAACTGCCAGAAACGACACGAGCACATTTGGTAAGAGTTCGCTTGTAAGTTTCCTGTTTGGAAAATTCCTCTGTTAAACTCAATTCAGCTTGATAAATAATTAACTGTTCCATATTTAGCGAAAAAAATAGCGAAAACTGTATCATCAGACCAAGAAAAGGTTTGATGTAGTTTGATTTATCGCTCTACGATAATTTTTGCACACTTTATAGACAGGGACCTACAGTTCAACTTGGATTCCGAACCACTAACAAACATCCATGCTTGCAAGTTTTCTGTTTGAAAAATTCAATTATTAAATTTAATTCAGCCTGATGAATAATTAACGTTACCGTCACTTATCAGTCTGATCTGGCTGTCACAAGCACCAAGAATACAAGAATAGCTAAAACTGCATAGGTAGGCCAAAGAAAGAAATGTTTGGTTTATCGTTCTACTGTCATTTTCTGCACACTTTAGGTTAATTAAATAGAGATCTACATTTGAACGTGGATTTCGAACCACTAACAAATATGCATGCTTACAAGTTTTCTGTTTGGAATATTAAATTGTTAAATTCAATTCAGACTGATGAATAATTAACTATTCCGTTATTTAGCAGGCTGAATTGGCGGTCATACGTATCATACTATACTAGAACAGAAGAAAGAAGAATATTATAAAAAAATTGCATAATTAGACCAAAGAAATGGTTTGGGATATCGCTCAACGTGTTATTTAATTAGGCTAATTATACAGGGACCAACACTTTCACGGGAATCACTAACCCATACTACCACTAGAATTCACTGATGACCAAGCAGAGAACAAATGAGGTGGTAACCAAGGAAAGTGCTAAAATTTACCATTCCCATTGCTAGAAACAACACAAGGGCTTTTTGTCTGAGTTCTGTTTTAAGTTTTCTGCTTGCAATATTCAACTGTTAAACTAAATTCAGCCTGATAATTATTTATCAGGCTGAATAATTATCAGAATTAATTATTTATCAGGCTGAATAATTATCAGAATTATTTATCAGAATTAATTATTTATCAGGATAATAATTTGAATAATTATTTATCAGTGTTCCTTTATTAATTAAGTTTATTTGGCCGTCATACGCAACAAACTATATAAGAACGGGAAAAAAAAAAAAGGATAAGTTAAAAGTAAGGAAATGTACATGAATCACCTCATGCAGTCAACATTGAAAAATACATTTTTTCTTTCAACGTACATAAATGTTGGAAAGTTGAATCGATCTCGATGAATGGCTCATTGAACACACCTATAACTGTCACCCAGGAGTGGCTGGGAAGTATTCAGATTTATGGCCTCACCGGAGAGCACGAGGTTCGGAAGACTTCCTTCAACTTCGTTTCGTGTTCCCTAAGTTATGAGATGCATTCAATCATTTGCAAAATACAGATCCCTGGCATCTGCAAGTGGCCCCTTTTGTGCTGCAATCATTCATCGCGCCAGCCCCCTCATTACATTCTCAATTTAGGCATTTTGTGAAAACTCGCACCCCGCCAGACACTTGAAACTGAACAAAATGGATGGGAGATGGACGTTAATTTGATGGTTAATGGCGGGAAAAATATCTCATGTTCATTTGTTTGTCTATGGACTATTTGTCTCGGGAAAGGAAAGCTTCTGTGTTTTAGGTAGATTTTGGGAATATTTTTTTTTTTTTGAGTGATGGCATTAAATCCTAAAAAAAAAGTTATATATGTAATGTGTTGAAGCTAAATTCACAATTGTGTTTCGGTGGAATTGCTTTTTGCGATATTTATATCTCATCCATAACAATTTTATTATGAGTGTAATAGAAGTTGCCGTGGTAACGAAATTGCTTTACAATATTTCCATTGAATCTGGTTTTGATTTGGTTTGGTTTGTCACTCTACGGTAATCTTGTGCACAATTTAGGATATTAGACAGATACTTACAGTTAAACGGGGATTTCAAATCACTAACAGTCACCCATGCTTGTAAGTTTTCTGCTTGCCAAATTCAATTTTTCAATTCAATTTAGCCTGATAAAGTAATTGTTCCGTTACCTATCAGGCTGATTCAGCCGTCATACGCACTAAACTATACAAAAATGGAACAAAAAGCGATAAGATAAAAGAAAAATAGCGAAAACTGCATAATTAGATCAAAGAAAGGTTTGATTTAATTTGGTGTATCGGTCTACAGTCATTTTTTGCACACTTTAGGCGAATTAGACAGGGACCTACAATTTAACGTGGAGTCCATACAACACATGCCACCACCAGGATTCGAACCTGATGCCTGTGGTGACTAACGATAGGACTAAAATTTACCATTACCACAGCCGGAAACGACACGAGTGAATTTGGTATGAGTTCCCTTGTAAATTTTCTGTTTGGAGAATTCATTTGCTAAACTCAATTCAGCATGATAAGTAATTAACTGTTCCATTACTTAACAGGCAGATTTTTCCGTCATACGTCACAAATTATAGGAGAACAGGGAAAAGAGGGGATAAGATAAAAAAAAAAAAAAATAGCGAGAGCTGGATAAATCTCTTCATGAAGTCAACATAGGAAAATACATTTTTTCTTTCAAAGCGCACAAATGTTGGAAAGGTTGAATCGATCTCGAGGAATGGCTCATTTAACACACCTATAACTGTCACCCAGGAGTGCCTGGGAAGTATTCAGATTTATGGCCTCACTCGGAGAGCACGAGGTTCGGAAGACTTCCTTCAACTTCCGTTTCGTGTTCGCTAAGTTATGAGACCCGCGCTGCTTTCAATCATTTGCAAAACGCAGATCCCTGGCATCTGCAAGTGGCCCTTTTGTACTGCAATCAGTCATCAGAGAATGATTCGCGCCAGCCTCCTCATTATATTCTCAATTTAGGCATTTTGTGAAAACTCTCACCCCGTCAGACACTTGAAAAACAGAATAAAATGGATGGGCGACAGACGTTAATTTGATGGTTGATGGCGGGAAAAAAATATCTCAGACTCATTTGTTTGTCTATGGACTATTTGTCTCGTGAAAGGAAAGCTGGGTGTTTTAAGGTAGACTTTGGGAATTTTTTTTTTTTTTGAGTGATGGCATTAAATCGTAAAAAAAATGATGTATGTAATGAGTTGAAGCTAAATTTCGAATTCGGTTTCGCTGGAATTGCTTTGAGATATTTATATCTCACACATAACAGTTTTATTATGAAAGTAATAGAAGTTGCTGTCATAACGAATTTGCTTTACAATATTTTGAATTGTTTTACAATATTAAATATGGTTTTGATTTGAGTCATTACTTTCAAGGACAAGGAGATTCGATGGCCATTGTGATATTTTCTGAAAAGTGTTGTGACCTCGTGCTAATTGGCAAGCGCTCTGGCCTTTGGCATCAGGTTTCAGAGTCGAATCTTGATGGCAGCATGGATATTTATTAGTTGTTCGGAATGCACATTAAGCTGTTGGTCTCGGTCTCATTAGCTTAAAATGTGCACGAAATGACAGTAGAGAAACAAGCCAAACCTTCTAAAAAGCTGTTTTTCGGGTTTTAGAATTTATTTTCGGATTTTCTCGCATACGGGATACAAATTATGGGCAGTTAGCATTTCTTTACAATATTTCCAATGCATCTGGTTTTAATTTATCTTGTTTGGATTGTCGCTCTACGGTCATTTGTGCACAATTTAGGCTAATTAGACAGGGACTAGAATTTAACGTGGATTCCGAACTAATAACAATCATCCATGACACAGTGAGGATTTGAACCTGATGCCTGTGGTAACCAAGGAAAGAACTAAAATTGACCATTGCCATGATTGAATTGACCATTGCCAGAAACGAAACAAGTGCTTTTGGTATGAGTTAGCTTGTAAATTAACTCTTTGGAAAATTCAAGTGTTAAATTAAATTCAATAGATTGTTGTGCAGGATGGCAAAATCAGCCTGATAAATAACGGAAGAGTTAATTATTTATCAGGCTGATTTTGCCGTCATGCAGAACAATCTATACAAGAACAGGGAAAAGAGGGATAAGATAAAAAAACAGCAAAACCCAATAATTCCTTCACTTCATGAAGTCAACGTAGAAAAATAAATTTTTCTTTCAACGTGCATAAATGTTGGAAAGTTGAATCGATCTCGAGGAATGGCTCATTGAACACACCTTTAACTGTCACCCAGGAGTGGCTGGGAAGTATTCAGATTTATGGCCTCACCCGCAGAACACGAGGTTCGGAAGACTTCCTTCAACTTCCGTTTCGTGTTCGCTAAGTTATGAGACCCGCGCTGCATTCAATCATTTGCAAAACACAGATCCCTGGCATCTGCAAGTGGCCCCTTTCGTACTGCAATCAGTCATCGGAGAATGAATTGCTCCAATCCACTCATTATATTCTCAATTTAGGCATTTTGTGTAAAACTCGAACGCCGCCAGACACTTGAAAGCAGAACAAAATGGATGGGCGATGAACGATAATTTGATGGTTAATGGCCAGAAAAATATCTCAGACTCATTTGCTTCTCTATGGATAATTTGTCTAGTCAAAGGAATTATTTTGGTATTTTAGGTAGACATTGGGAATATTTTCTTTTCATTGAGTGATGGCATTAAATCGTAAAAAAAGTTATGTAGGTAATGAGTTGTAGCTGAATTCACAATTTTGTTTTGCTGGAATTGCTTTGAGACATTTATATCTAATGCACGAGAGTTTTATTATGAATGTAACAGAAGTTGCTGTCATAATGAAATTGCTTTACAATATTTGAAGTAAATCTGGCTTTGATTTGAGTAACTGCTTTCAAAAACAAAGGGACTATATGGCCATTGGGATAACTTCTAAAAAGTGTTGCTTATGGGTAATTGGCTATTGCTCTGGCCTTTTTGGTGTTTCCGGTTCGAATCCGGAAGGGGTATGTATATTTGTGAGTGTTTCGAATCCTGTTTAAACTGTAGGTCCCGGCCTAATTAACTCAAAGTGTACAAAAACTGACCATACAGCGACAAACCAAAACTGCATAATTAGACCAAAAAAGAAAGATTTGGTTGCGTTTGCTTTATCGCTTTAGCGTCATTTAATTAGGCGAATTATACCGAAAACTACAGTTTAAGTGGATGCCAAACTACTAAAAACACCCATGCCACAGCTAGGATTCGAACCTGTGGTGAGCAAGAAAAGGATAAAATTTACCATTCCCATTGACAGAAACGTCACGAGTGCTTTTGGTATGTGTTTACAGGTTTCTGTTTGGAAAATTCAACTGTTAAACTCAATTTTTGTGGGACAAATAATTAACTGATCCGTTATTTAACAGTCTAATTTTGCCGTCATACTCAACAAACTATTCAAGAACAGGGAAAAAAAAGAGATAAGATAAAAAAAAAAAAACTGCGAAATCTGCATAAATCACTTCATGAAGTCAATATAGAAAATACATTTTTTCTTTCCACGCTCATAAATGTTGGAAAGTTGAATCGATCCCGAGGAATGGCTCATTGAACACACCTATAACTGTCACCCAGGGGTGGCTGGGAGGTATTCAGATTTATGGCCTCACCCGGAGAACACGAGGTTCGGAAGACTTCCTTCAACTTCCGTTTCGTGTTCGCTAAGTTATGAGACCCGCGCTGCATTCAATCATTTGCAAAACGCAGATCCCTGGCATCAGCAAGTGGCCCCTTTTGCACTGCAATCAGTCATCGGAGAATGAATCGCTCCAATCCACTCATTATATTCTCAATTTAGGCATTTTTGTGTAAAACTCGAACGCCGCCAGACACTTGGAAACAGAACAAAATGAATGGTCGATGGACGTTAATTTGATGGTTATTGGCGGAAAAAAATATCTCAGACTCATTTGTTTGTCTATGGACTATTTGTCTAGTGGAAGGAAAGCTTGGCTGTTTTAGGTAGACTTTAGAATATTTTTTTTTTTAATGATGGCATTAAATCGTAAAAAAAAAAAAAAGTATGTATGTAATGAGTTGGAGCTAAATCCACAATTTTGATTCGTTGGAATTTTTTTGGGATATTTATATCTCACACATAACAGTTTTATTATGAATGCAATAGAAGTTGTCGTCATAGCGAAATTGTTTTACAAGATTTTCAGTGAATCTGGTTTTGATTTGAGTCGCTACTTAAAGAAACAAGGAGAATTTATGGCCATTGTGATAGTTTCTAAAAAGTATTGCAGCCTGATGGATAATTGGTTAGCCATCTTGCTTTTTATAGCACAGGCTCCAGGTTCGAATCCTGGTGGCAGTATGGATATTTGTTACTCGTTCAGAATTTATATTAAACTGTATATATGATTCCGGTCTAATTAGCTTGTAGTGTGCAAAAAATGACTGTATGGTGACAAACCGAACCTTCTAAAAATTAATTCCGTATTTTATGTTTTCAGGGTATATTTTCGGTTTTCATCGCATGTGAGGAGCAGTTATAACCCCGCATTATCACTTATCAGCCATCATTGGAAGCTGAAACCCAACAATGATCACCAAGAAAAAAAACAACAAAATTTTTAAAATTTTTTTGTCTCTCTTAGTATTTTCAAAAATTATTTTTCTATTTCTTGGTTTTCATTACAGCAACAGCCCCATGGAGGGCCAAGGCCATCTGCTATATAATGAAGCAGCAAATGTTTCTTTTCATAGAGTAGGGCTGTCTGTTCTACGCCCCACGCTATATATTCATATTTGACCGGGACCTACTGTTTAAAGTGGATTCCAAACCCCAACAAGCATCCATGGTCCCGAATGGACTCGAACCCGAAACCTGTGCCACCGGACGCCAGAGCCCTTGTAACTCGGTCATCAGCCCACAATTAGTTGTCTATTTAGCATAAAATAATTAAAATGATTTAATGTTTTATTAATAAACATATAAATTTAAAGTAAAAAATGCAATAATTTATGACGCATTTTTATATATTGATACAACAATGGAAAAGGAAATTTCTGGTCATTTCTGACTTTCTTTTTTTTTTTCCACTGTCAATCACATTAAGTTTTTTAATCCCATTTAATTTAATTTTCATTTAATATTTGGCAGAATTTTATTATTATTATATTACATTTTATTAATATAAATTATAATTTTTATAATTACCTTTGCAAATTTAGTGTCATAATTTATATCTTAATTTATTGCGACATTGGTTTTAAATGGCAATTAATTGTGCCGCCTCTTTTATAATATTTTTAATATCAGACAGAAAATTAATCCCATTAAATGAATTTTTAATCAAGATTCCCTATATTTCTTTAAAATAAGACATAAAATTGAAAATTATACATACCAATTAGCATAAAATGTAATTTGTTTGCCAGGATTATGGGAACCTTTCTTAAATATTCACATAAATTGTATTTTTAAAAACTGCTTTTAAATAACATTTAATCTCTCTAATGAATTAAAAACTAATTAACAGCACCTGAATTCTAAAATTACAGAAATTATTTAATCTTAACAAAGGAGAATTTAATTCCTTTTGAAGGAATTTTTATGATTTCTATCCCTTCACACTGTTACTTATTTCAATGTATTATTTTTTACACGATAATCTTGAGCTATTAATATAATCCTGTAGTTACAATCACGGTAATTAAATGCTATAATATAAATTAACAGAACTTATGAATAATCCTCTAAAAATGATTGTTATTATACAATGTATTCATTTTCTTAAATAACATTTTAGTGATTTTTATAAAGAATTTACAGATATATTTTTCTAGCTTATAAAATTCCAAAATTTAAATGTGTTTTTCTACCAAATACTACCAAAATGTGTAACAGAGGAATTGTTACACTTTTAAGTTAAAATTAATAAAATTTATAAATTCTTGCACTCATCAATTTTTCTGCATATGACCAGATGGTCAGCAAAAAAAAATTTAAATATTAAATTTTGGGGAAAAATTCATTATAAAAATAAAATGAAAATTACGGATTACAGTAAGGAATTAATCATTTTGTAAGGCATAATTTCAAACAGGGTGAGCCTGATTGCCAAGTGACTAGAGCTCTGCCGCTTGGTGCCACAGGTTTCGGGTTCGATTCCCGAGCTACCATGGATGCCTGTAGTGGTTTTCTATTTACTTTAATTTATATGGGTCTAGATCTAATATGACTGTTAGTCGTAAAGCTGACACCCCTACACCGTAAAAAGAAAACATATTCTGTCTCGAAATTTACCAGTAAGCAGACGGCCTTGGAACACCTTTGACCTGTAGTGCCAGATAGTTAATTGAAACCATAGATTTCTCTTTAAAAATTGGATGAATAAAATATATATGTCGAAGGGGGATAGAAGGGACATGTGACAACCCAGAGATTAATAATTTTGAAAAAGTTTCCTGAACTGCTGTGTTGCTGTTTTGACTTATCCTCAGTGTCCTGTAGCGCAGGACGGACATCCCATGAGTAATTTACTTATGGATGGAGAGAAATGGGGCATCGTCTGTTGTGATATAGCATTCGTAGGTAGAAGACTAACTTGGCTCCTTGACGTTCTAACAATCATATTAGACCGGGACCTACGGTTTAACGTGGATTCCGAACCACTAAAACATACATGGCACCACCGAGACTCGAATCCGAAACCTGTGGCACCGAGCGCCAGATTGCCAGTCCCAATGCCATCAGGCTGCAGTCATTTGTCTATTTAGCTTAAAATAATTAAAATGTATTAATGTTTTATTTATATATATATAAATTAAATGTAAAAAATGTAATAAGGTATGGCTCATTTTTATATAATGGATACAACAGTACGAAAGGAATTTTCTGTTCTTAATTATTTTATTTTGTTTTTTACCATAACAGTCATATTAAGTTTTGAATCTCATTTAATTTAATTTTCATTTAATATTTGGTAAAATTTTATTATATTACATGTTACACTTTACTAATATAAATTATATTTTTTTTAATTACGCGTATAAACTAGAGTTTCTTAATTTATACCATAATTAACTGTAACAATGGTTTTAAATGGCAATTATTTGTGTCCCTTTTATAATTTTTTAATATAGGACAAAAATTAATCCTATTAAATCTATTTTTTTAAATCTAGATTCCATATATTTCTATAAAGTGCGAGATAAAATTGAAAATTATTCATGTCAAATAGTATAAAATGTGATTTGTTTGCCAGGATTATGGGAATCTTTCTTAAATATTCACATAAATTTATTTTTAAAAACTGCTTTTAAACAACATTTAATCTCTCCATAGAATTATAAACTAATTAACAGCACCTGAATCCTAAAATTACAGGTATTATTTTATCTTTACAAAGGAGAATTTAATTCCTTTTGAAGACTTTGATTTTTATGATTTCTATCTCTTCACTCAGTTAATGTACTATTTTTTAACCGATAATCTTAAGCTATTAATATAATTCTGTAGTTACAATCACAGTAATTAAAGGCTATAATATAAATTAACAGAACTTATGAATAATCCTCTAAAATTGATTGTTATTATGCAGCGTATTAAGTTGCTTAAATTATACTTCAGTAGGTTTTATAAAGAATTTACAGATAAATTTTTTTCTAGCATGTAAAATTTCGAAATTTAAATGCATTTTTTTATCATTCATTAACAGAATGTGTAACAGACGAGTTTGTACACATTTAGTTTGTTAAAAATAATAACATTTATAAATTCTTACATTCATCGTCTAAAAATTATTATTTGAGGAAAATTAAAATTTGAGGAAAACTTTTTTTTATTTTACATTTTTCTAAAATTATTATATATTTTTTATAATAATTTTAAAATATAATAAAAATTATGGAGTCCAGGAAGTAATTCATTTTGAAAGGCAGAATTACAAACAAGGGGGCCTGATGACCTATTGACTAGCGCTCTGCCTCTCGATCAGGTTTCGGGTTAGAGTTCCGTCTCTGCCATGGATGCTTGTAGTGGTTCGAATCTACTTTAAACCGTAGGTCACGATATAATATGGCTGTTAGTCGTAAGGCTGACAACCCTACCCTGTAAAAAGAAAATATCTTCTGTCTCGAAATCTTCCAGTAGGTAGACGGCCTTGGTCCATCATGGGCTGTAGTGTCAGGGAGTTAATTGCAGCCATAGATTTGTCTTAAGTTAATTAGATGAATAAGATATATACTCGAAATATGGGGTTGATACATAAAGAACATGTGTCATTCTAGAGACTTATAATTTTGAGAAAGTTCTAAAAAATTAGTTTTTTACAGTTCGCAGCCTTTCCATTGCTAAGAAATGCAGTTACGGCCCTTTTAAGACTTAGTTCCATACTGATTTTTCAACCTTATTCAAACTTTCTTCAAAGTCAAGGTCCTAGTAAATTTCCTTAATGGTGAACCTATAAATATACCCTGTTTTATCTTAGCCTCTTTTAATCCTAGGAAATTTGTTCTTTAACTACAAGAAACATGGGCCATTTTTATCCATTGCCTAAGCAAAAATATTCGTTAATTCATTAATCCGAGTTTAATGTGTAAGGGACGGAAATAATTAACATAAATACTTGTTAAATAATGTGGTCCCCATGTTTTGCAATTGGGTATGGTACCAATCGAGGCCAACTTAAGGAAGCCCTGTATAGTGAAGCGGTGCCATTGCTTGCGGCCTCTATCGAGAAGACTTTTGACTTGATCTAACATTGATAATTATATTTTAAATCCATGGACACGATAACAACAACAACAACAAATGATGTGGTCAGGATTTACAATTGGTTGAAGTCTTGTATTTTTTTGTTCATTGCTTCTTGATAAAATAATTTTTGCGATCTCTGTTTGGTATCTTCTTGTACCCTCTTCTTCTTCTTTGGTATCACTGGTATCTGTTTCTATCTTTGACAGCAAAATCTTCATTTTGTCACACGTATCCTTCTCATATGAGCTGAATAGGCAAGAGAAATCGAAGGATTCTTATATCCATTATGAAGAAGATGGCTTTTTAAATGAGTTTAGATTATCTTTAAACAACCTTCATTCCTTACTATCATGGCAATCTCTTAAAGTACTCAATAACGAATCAACCTCACAACAATGCACTAAATTGCCTTCTGTGGAGAACGATCTTTGGAGATCTTGTTCCTTTCAGCGATAAGAAGAAATTGTAGTTTCCTTCTCAAAAGGAAATTCCAATCCTTTAATCTGGTCACCATCAATTCTGTCAGATACTTTGACAAGTTAAGATAACGAATTAAATTATTGATTTTCAATGAGGTTCTGTAGGCCTTCCACCAAAATCTGGGTCTTCTATGCCATCTTTTGTTAACTTAATTGTAAGTCTTTATCTCTACAGAGTTTTCCGAATGTCAACTTATATTTTCAGGTGGAGCTGGGATTAGAAGGTCGTCTTTGTGAGAAACAGGTCTGATAGCTTAAAGAATGTTGGAATATTTAATGTTTTTATTTCTTTAGTTTGTCTTGCTTGTTATCCCATCAATAACAGTCCTTGGAATGGTCCTTTAGTCACTCCATACCATTAGAATTGCAAATGGTATATGATGTGATTTTCTGTTAACTACTAAGTAAGGTTTCAAAATCAGCACACCAAATATGAGAGGCCTAAAATTTGCCCTGATCAACGATTAGGCACCCGAAATAAAGTTAATATGCCTTATTTTTATCAAGGGACTAATATTCCTTCCTTTGGAATTTCAAAGTTCATACATAAAAAAAATTGTTTGGAGGCTTTTTCACAATTTTGCTGCATTTAAGGAGACTTAGTACAAGATTCCTTTATTTAAAGGTGAATAGTTTTCAATAAATTAACCTAAACATCTTTCTACTCGACGCGAAGGTCTAAATTAAACGGAAGTGACACGAGTGAAACGAAATTATCAAATTCGCCAGACTTGTTTTGACAAGTCTGGCATGTACTTGATATTTATATTACCATGCATGGTTAGCTTCTACCTACTTTTAAGAAAATAGAGTTACATTAAAGATACTTTGCTGCCTGTGGAATATATATATATTTAATATATGTAAAATTATAAAGAAAATGAGTCCGGCAGGAAACTTGTGATTATATTCTGCTTCAGAATAGCAAATTATATAAAAAAACAGCTACTGTTATCTGCTTAATAAAATTACTTTCTACTAGTGTTATCTGAGTTGGTTCACTCTTAAAATGCCAATTTTTGATTGTAATTTAAAATAGTTAAAATATTTTTAAATTAAAGATCGTTTAAGATAACTAACATATGAAATATTGCATTCAATGATATACAAGACAAAAGGAATCACAGTTCAAAACCCTACAAATAACACTCAAATGAAATGAAAATTACAATTAATACGCAGTGGGAGAGCATGATAAATCGATATGATGGAAAATCTCCTTCCATTGGGGTCGAGGACGATGGTAAAAACTTTTATGAATGGTGTTCCACACGCCAACAAATCTCACAACCTCAGATCGATTAAGATTAAATTCACCCATTTAGTATCGGACGATTTCCGACTGCCACCATGCACCTATAAACTTTCCGTGAGAGTTAGCGAAAGGAAGACAGCGTTGTCGAAAGTGAGTTAAATGAACTGCACGTTGTTGAATAACGAGGTCTGGCGGAAGTGCGAATGGCGAATAAATTTTTCAGCGCAACAAAATTCTACGGTATTGGCCTAAATAATGGATTTAATGCGATCCCAGGAAAAGTACTAAAGGAGTAACTTTCAACGAGGGTTAACGTAGCAAGATGGATCGCTCATAGTTGTGGAAGGAACCAAGGTGGTTTCATATTTCCTGCAGTACAACTAAACTAATACCAGTGGATTAAGTAATGGAAGTAGGATCTGTGTTAACAGCCACAGATTACTTGTAGGTGCAAGGTTGTAGGGTGTTGTTAGTTGGAACAATGGTGCTATTAATTTTGAAAGGTGTGTTATTTATATATAACTAGAAAATAGGATCCGGAGTTGCATGGTTACAGAAAAAAAATGTTTTTAACTTTAGTACATTTTATTAAAAAATCATGTGCATAGAATTAAAGGTTTAAAATTTTAAATAAAGCTGCTTGAATGATATAATTATTATAATTTTAGAATTCTCAATTATTTGTTTTTATGTTTAATCGGTGTTGTAAGTTGGCCCTGGTATTATTAGTTCAGAAAGGTATGATGTTTTATATATATTAAGAAAATATTATCCCGCTTTGCTCGGTTGCAGAAAAAAAAAATATTTTTAGTTTTAGTAAATTTTATTAAAAAAATTATGCGCACAAAATTAACGATTTCAGATTTTAAATCTCTCCTTGAATAATGTATTCATTATTATTTGCATTTTGCTCACGCTCAAACTGCTAATTGATAAATTCTACTTAAAATAGTTACGACTGTTTTTAATTAAAGATCACTTAAGGTGACCAACATATGTAATATTGCATTCAATGACATACATGATTAACAAAGTTCAAAACTTGATAAATAACATTCAAATCGAAATGAAACTATAATGGTTGTGCGTGAATAAGTATAATGAAACTGTATGCAGGGAAGTCCTTTTACTGTGGTCAGGTATGATGGAAGATATTTTTAACTTCATAGATGACCCCATCGTCAGTGTTTTTTTTACTTTTTGTTACACAATATGGAAGCAATAGAGCAGATACTAGATAGGCATTCTTTGTAATGCTGATTTTTTTGCAATATAACTACCATTCTGATCTCATAGTATAGTGTCTCACATTTGAAAAAAAAAAAAAAAACTTAAAATATTTAAGGAATTTCCTAATCCTCCGTCAAAAGTATTTTTTTTAACTCCACTGCCAAAATAAATTTATGGAAGATATCTTTTATATATTAATATGTACAAATAGTTAAAGACTTTATATTATAATTCATAAATTGTTTGTTACATGTTATAATATCACATATTACCATTCTAATAAATTAAAATCGCAATTCAAGTATATATAAATTCCTAAATATATTTTATATCAATTTCCAAATAATATATTAAGCTTTTCAGTACAAAAGGAATGATCATCTATAAAAAAAGCACACTAATCAAAAAATTTATAATATATTTTATTAAAAAGTTAAGGCATAAAATTATCTTATAACCATAACTTTCACCACCATACAACATCACACGCAATCAAATCTCATAGCATCAGATCGATTAAGATTAATTTCCTCATTTAGTATCGCACGATATCCGACTGCCACCATCCACTTATAAACTTTCCACGAGAGTTAGCGAAGGAAGACAGCGCCTCTGGTTGTCGAAAGTGAGTTAAATGAACTGCACGTTGTTGAGTAACGAGGTCTGGCGGAAGTGCGAATGGTGAATAAATCTTTGAGCGCAACAAAATTCTGCAGTATCGGCCAGAATAATGAATTTAATACAATCCTAGGAAAAGTACTAAAAGGAGTAACTTTTAGCAAGAGTTAACGTAGCAAGATGGATCGCTCATAGTTGTGGAAGGAACCGAAGTGGTTTCATATTTCCTGCAGTACAACTAAACAAACACTGGAGGATTAAGTAATGAAAGTGGGATCTGTGTTAACAGGTACTGATTACTTGTAGGTGCAAGGATGTATGGCTTTGTTATTGGTACTGGTATTATTAATTTTGAAAGGTGGGTTATTTATATATAACTAGAAAATATGATCTGGCGATGAGCGGTTAAAAAAATAGTTTTAGTTTGGTAAATTTTATTAAAGAAAATTATATACGCAGAATTAATGGTTTCAAATTTTAAATCACCGTCCTAGAATAATATAATCATTGTTATATAGGAATTTATATGTATTTCTTTATTTTAGTATTAATCAATTATCATTTGTATTTTTTAAATTATAGTAGTATCAGATTGGAAAATAAATCGTAAACTTTTATTACAGCATTCCTATTTTTTTACAATAAAATATTAATTTATAAAAGATAATAATACATTATTGATAAATAACAAATAATAATTTTTACTCTTTCTTTGTTTTCTTTGAAAATTTGAACTAATAAAAATTTTTTTATACAATTAAAAAAAAAATAAATAATAAAATTGTTTAGCATGAAAATTTTGCAAAAAAACAAACATTAATAATATAAGTTTTAAGTACGAATTTTTCATACAAAGAAATAAATTCAGAAAAAAAAAGATATCTTTAGGGAAGATATATGTACAGATAGTTAGAGACTTTATTATAAAGTGGTTTATACGATGTAACAAAAAATTATGAATTATAATATATTGTTGCATAGTATAATATTACTTATTGACAGCCTCACAAATTAAAACTGCCATTCAAGTATATATCCCTGAATTTCCAAAAATGTATGAAGTTTTTTTATATATAAAAATTAAATTATCACTTACAAAAAAATCACACCAATCAAAAAATTTTATAATTAGTTTTATTAAAAAGTTAACGCATGAAATTATTTGATAACCAGAACTTTTACCACACGCAAACAAATCTCACAGCATAAAATCGATTAAGATTAAATTCCCCATTTACTATCGGACGATTTCCGACCGCCACCGTCCACCTATAAACTTTCCACGAGAGTTAGCGAAGGAAGACAGCCCCTCTGGTTGTCGAAAGTGAGTTAAATGAAGTGCGCGTGGTTGAATAACGAGGTCTGGCGGAAGTGCGAATGGCGAATAAATCTCTCAGCGCAACAAAATGCTGCGGTATCGGCCTGAATAATGGATTTAATACGATCCCAGGAAAAGTACTAAAGGAGTAACTTTCAACCAGGGTTAGCGTAGCAAGATGGATCGCTCATAGTTTCAAAAGGAACCAAAGTGGTTTCATATTTCCTGCTCTACAACTAAACTAACACTGTAGGATTAAGTAATGAAAGTGGGATCTGTGTTAACAGGCACTGATTACTTGTTGGGGCAAGAATGTATAGCGTTGTAGTTGGTACTGGCATTATTAATTTTAAAATGTGTTTTGTTATATATAACTAGAAAATGCGATCCGGCGTTGCACTGTTAAAGGAAAAAAATATTTTTAGTTTTGGTAAATTGTATTAAAATAATTATGTGCTGAGAGTTAAATGTTTCAGAATTTTAAATAAGTCTTTAGAATAATATAATCATTACTATCCAAGAATTCCCAATTATTTGTTTTTAGCGGTGTTGTTAGTTGGCACTGGTATGAATTTTGAAAGGTATTTGATTTTTATATAACTAGAAAATATGATCGATTTGCGCGGTTATAGAAAAAAGAATTTTTAGTTTTGGTAAATGTTGTTAAAAAAAAATTGTGCACAAAATTAACTGGTTTCAGATTTTGAATGTCTCCTTAAATAATATAACCATTATTGTCTGCCTTTTGTTCATTCTCAAACTGCTAACTGACAAATGCTACTTAAAATAGTTAAAACGGTTTTTAATTAAAGATCAATTAAGATGACCAACATGTGTAACATTGCATTCAATAACATACAAGATAAAAAAAATTCTCTGTTTAAAAAACCTGATAAATACCGCTTAAATCGAAATGAAAACTAGAATGGTTGTGCCGTGTAGGAAAATAATGAAACTGTATGCAGGAAAATCCTTTCACTGTAGTCCAGAAGAAGGAAGACATTTTTAACTACATAGATGACCCCATGATCAGTGTTCTTATCACATTTTGTGACACAGTATGGAAGCAATAGAGTAGATAGTCATATGAGGTATAGCAGATACAACATAGGCGTTCTTTATGATAATGCTTTCAAATTTGCAGTATATCTACCATTCTGATCTTCATAGCAAAGTGCCTCGCATTGAAAGAAAAAAAAACGTAAGATATTTAAGGAATTTCCAAATTCACCGTCAAAAAGTATTTTTTTTAACTCCACTGCCACCAAATAAATTTAGGGCAGATATCTTTTTTATATTACTGTGTACAAATAGTTAAACATTCCATATTATAGTTCGTGATTTGTTTGTTATATGTTATATAATATTACATATTATCATCCTCACAAATTAAAATTGCAATTCAAGTATATACAAATTTCTAAAATATTTGATATAAATTTCCAAAAGATATTTAGGTTTATTTCTTAAAAAATGTAATTATCACCTATAAAAAAAATCACACAAATCAAAATTTATAATTAGTTTTCTTAAAAAGTCAACGCATAAAATTATCTATAAGCTAAACTTTCACCACCATTTAAACCACGCGCCAACAAATTTTCACAACATCAGATCGAAAAAGATTAAATTCCCATTTAGTATCGCACGATTTCCGACTGCCACTCTCCACATATAAACTTTCTGCTAGAGTTAAAGCGAGGAAGACAGCGCCTCTGGTTGTCGAAAAAAAGTTAAATGAACTGCACGTTGTTGAATAACGGGGTCTGGCGGAAGTGCGAATAAATCTTTCAGTGCAACAAAATGCTGAGGTATCGGCCTGAATAATGGATTTCATGATCCCGGGGAAAGTTTATAAAGGAGCAACTTTCAGCGAGGGTTAAAGCATAAAGATGGATCGCTCATAGTTGGGAAGGAAAAGTGGTCGCCACCATATTTCCCACACGCCAAGTAAAGTACAACTGGAGGATTAAGATTAAATGAAAGCAGGATGTGTGTTAATAGCCACTGATTACTTGTAGGTGCAAGGATGCATAGAGTATAGAGTTGTTAGTTGGCACACTGGTGTTATTAATTTTGAAAAGTGTGTTATTTATATATAACTAGAAAATATGGTCAGTGTAACGAGGTTACAAAAAAAAAACATGTTTAGTTTTGGTAACTGTTATTAAAAAAATTATTGCACAGAATTAAAGGTTTCAAATTTTAAATGACCGTTTTAGAATAATATAATCATTATTATATCGGAATTAATAGTATTTGTTTTTAGTATTAATCAATTATCATTTGTTTTTAAATTATAATAGTAAGATGGAAAATAAATCGTAAACTTTTATTATCGCAAAGCTATTTTTTTTACAACGAAATATTAGTTTATAAAAGATAATAATACATTGATAATAAATGAAAATAATAATTTTTACAAATTTCTCTGTTTACTTTGAAAATCAGAACTAATAAAAAAAAATGTTTTCATACAATTAGAAAAATAAATAATAAAATTGTTTAGTATAATAATTTTGCAAAAACCAAATAATAATGATATAATTTAGGTACGAATATTTAACAAAAAGAAATAAATTCAGAAAAAAGATATCTTTAAGGCACTATTTTTCTTTTTTAAATTTAGTGAAAAAAGTCATGGGATACGTCTTAATATCGTGTCAGTCCTCCTTTTTAATCAGCAATTCGACGTGACATGGATAACAAGTCGTTGGAAGTCTTCTGCAGGAATATTGAGCCATGCTGTCTCGATAGACGTCCATAATTGTGAAAGCATTAATGTTTGCAGGATTTTTTTTTTTGAACAGACCTCCGATGATGTCCCATAAATGCTCGAAAATTCATGTCGGGCGATCTAGGTGGCCAGATCATTCGTTAGAAGAAAAATGTTCTTCAAACCAATCGCGAACAGTTTGGCCCGGTGACATGGCGCATTGTCATCTAAAAATACCCATCGTTGTTTGGGTACATGAAGTCCATGAATGGCTGCAAGTGATCTCCAAAGCTGAACATAAGCATTTCCCTAGTCAATGTTTGTCCAATCGCACAAGAGGACAAGTCCATGTCTTAAAATAGTTAAAACCATTACGGAGCCACCACCAACTTGAACAGTGCCTTGCTGACGGTTGGGTCCATGAAAAGCTATGTAATATCTGCGCCACACTCGAACCCTACCATCGGCTCTTACCAACTGAAATCGTGACTCTCATCGGACCAGGCCACGGTTTACATTCATCGAAGGGAAACCGATATGCTCACGTGCCGTGAATCGCTGCAAGCGATGTCGTTCTGTCAGTAAAGGCACTCAGTTGGTCTTCTGCATGAATGGAAAAAAAGCCAAATTTCTCCGCACAGTTATAACAGACAAGTCCCTTGTACGTCCCCATTGATTTCTGCGGTTAGTTTGACGCAGTGTTGCTTGTCTGTTAGAATTTACGACTCTTTGCAGACGTCGCCGGTCTCGGTCGTTAATGCAGGCGGTGGACCACCGCGCTGTCCATGGTGGATGTTATGCCTGAAATTTCATACTTACACTCTTGACACAGTGGATCTGGGAATGTTGAATTCCCTAACGATTTCCGAAATGGCATGACTTCCATGCGTCTAGCTCCAACTAACATTCCGCGTTCAAAGTCTGTTAATTCCCGTCGTGCGGTCATTATCAAAGAAAACCTCTTCACATTTGAATAACTTGAACAGAAATGAAAGCTCTGCAAAAATACTGCGCATTTATGCCTGTTCTACGCGATGCTACTGCCATCTGAAAATTTGCATATTGCTATCTCATAACTTTTGTCACTTCAGTGTATTACTATGTACATTTAGTTAAACACTTTAATATAAAATAGTTATACTATGTAACATAAAAATTATGAACAATAATATATTTTTGCATAGTATAATATTACTTATTAACACCCTCACAAATTAAAATTGCAATTAAAGTATATAAATTCCAGAATTTCTATAAAATATATAAATTTTTTTGTTATAAAAAAATTTAATTATCACCTATAAAAATGCATAATAATCAAAAATTAATAATCAGTTTTATTAAAAAAGTTAACGCATAAAAAATTATCTTATAACCAGAACTTTCACCACCATACGCCAAACAAATCTCACAACACCAGATCGATTAAGATTAAATTCCCTATTTAGTATCGCACGATTTCCGACTGCCACCATGCACCTATAAACATTCCACGAGAGTTAGCAGGAAGACAGCGCCTCTGGTTGTTGAGAAAGTGAGTTAAATGAACTGCACGTTGCTGAATAACGAGGTCTGGCGGAAGTGCGAATGGCGAATAAAATCTTTCGGCGCAACAAAATGCTGCGGTATTGGCCTGAATAATGAATTTAATACGATCCCGAAAAGTACTAAAGGGGTAACTTTCAACGTGGGTTAACGTAGCAAGATGAATAGCTCATAGTTGGGAAGGAACCAAAGTTGGTTTCATATTTTCTGCAGTGCAACTAAACTAACACCGGAGGATTAAGTAATGAAAGTGGGATCTGTGTTAACAGTCACTGATTACTTGTGGAGCAAGGATGTAGTGTGTTGTTAGTTGACACTGGTATTATTAATGTTGAAAGGTGTGTTAGTTATATATAAATGATCCGGCGTTGAGCGGTTACAAAAAAAAAATATGTTTAGTTATGGTAAATTTTATTAAAATAATTATGTGCAGAGAGTTAAATATTTCAGATTTTAAATAAGTCGCAAATTTGCAACATATCTACCATTCCGGTCATAGCAAAGTATTTCGCATTTGAAAGAAAAAAAAACTTTATTTAATGAATTTCCAAATTCTTCGTCAAAAATAATATTTTAACTACATTGTCGTCAAAGAAATTTAGGGTATATATCTTTTATATATTACTGTGTACTAATAGTTAAACATTCTATATTACATTTCGTAATTTGTTTGTTATATTTTATAATATTACATATTAACAACCTTGCAAATTAAAATTGCTATTCAAGTAAATATATATTTTATATAAATTTCCAAAAATATATTTTTTTTTGTATAAAAAGTAATTATCACCTATAAAAAGCACACTAATCAAAAAATTTATAATCAGTTTTATTCAAAAGTTAACGCATAAAATTATCTCATAACCAAAACTTTCACCACCATACAACACCACACCACCAAACAAATTTCACAGCATCAGATCGATTAAGATTAAATTCCTATTTAGTATCGCACGATTTCCGACTGCCACCATGCACCTATAAACTTTCCTCGAGAGTTAGCGAGGGAAGACAGCGCCTCTGGTTGTCGAAAGTGAGTTAAATGAACTGCACAATGTTGAATAACGAGGTCTGGCGGAAGTGCGAATGGCAAAAATAAATCTTTCAGCGCAACAAAATGCTGCGGTATTGGTCTGAATAATGGATTTAATGCGATCCGGGAAAAGTACTAAAGGAACTAAAGGAATAACTTTCAACGAGGGTTAACGTAGCAAGATGGATCGCTCATAGTTGGGAAGGAACCAAAGTGGTTTCATATTTCCAGCAGTACAACTAAACTAACACCGGAGGATTAAGTAGTGAAAAGTGGGATCTGTGTTAACAGCCACTAATTACATGTAGGTGCAAGGATGTAGTTGGTACACTGGTTTATTAATTTTGAAAGGTGTGTTGTTTATATATAACTAGAATGTATGATCCGGTGTTGATCGGTTACAGAAAAATATTTTTAGTTTTGGTAAATGTTATTAAAAAAATTATGTGCACAGAATTCAAATTTGCAAATTCTTAATAATTATCTTAATTAAATATCCATTATTAACCAAAAATTCCCAATTAATTTGTTTTTTTTTTTAACTGTAAGCTGCTATGAGGGGGCCTGAATGGCCCAGTGGCTAGAACTTTGGTGCTCGGTACCACAGGTTTCGGGTTCGAGTCTGGGTGAGGCCTTGGAGGTTTGTAGTGGTTCGAATCCACGTGTGCAAGTGTGCATAAAATGACCGTAGAGTGACAAACCAAACCTTCACATTGGAAAAAGCAGCCACCTTTGACGTTCAAGAGAAATGGTCAGTTGGTCTCGAGACTCTCACCGGGGAGGAAGAACAGGCAACATGCTGTCCCGCTGAGAAACATTTAGTTCATAGTCTCTCACACGAGGAAATATAATTGGCACATCCCAGCACATTGGCTATCCAACGGACTCTCGCCTGAAGAGGAAGTATATTTAGCGCACTCTGCGCGTATCCAAGTTTCGGGGTTTCGGTTTAGAAATGGAGTTCTTCCACGATCTAACTTTGTGCTTCTCTAATTGTATGTGTTGTGGTGTTTGTGCTTGTGTAACTAAAGCTGGGAATGCTCCAACTTATGCCTCAATCTTAGCCCAACCCCATTTAGTTACAATCTGGTTGCCCAAACTGCAATACTAACTATTTACAAAAGACTATTGAAATCTGTGAGAAGTTTACATAAGTTTAAAAGCGTGCACACATTTCACTTATGGGTTTGGGGGGAAGGGGGCTCAAACCCGTTAGTTACCCTGTAGGGTGGTCCGTATACCGCGTAAAAACTTTGGTTAAAAAAATAAAAATCTAACAGCTTAAGCCACGTTTGAATCATGCCCCAGTAATAAAAGCTATTAAGTACTATATTTAATGTTAAATTGTTTAATAACAGTTTTATCTAGCTATATATTGAAGAAAAAATAATTCAATGAATAAAAAAAAAAAAAAGATTTATTCTTTTTTTTTATGTAACAGTAAAACGCTATTTTTATAGTAAATAAAGCGACATTCATTTAAATTTTCTTTTCAAGATAAAAAATTCTGCCAAAAATTTGCAAAATTAAAATTAGTTTTTGCTTAAATAAATTGTACATTTTTTTTTTTTTTTACTTCAATGATTAAAAAGTGGTGTTTAATTTATTTGAATTATTACGTAAAAGTAAAACATTAGTTTATGGCAAATGTAGTTAGATTCATATAATTTTATTTTTAAATTACAAAAATTATATTAAAATATTGCTAAATTAATATTACATTAAATATTGCCAAACTAATTAATTAATATTATATTAAATGTTACCAAATTACTTAATTAATATTATATTAAATATTGCCTATTACGATCTGTCTAAATGCAAAGTAAAAAAAATAATAATAGTTCAAGAAATAAAAAAGTTAGGTTTAATTTATATTATTAAGAGTAAATATTAGAGTTTTTTTTTGCATACCGTACGTTAGTTACCGTAGGACGTCGTTAGCTTTTTCTCCCAAGAGCGCATGCTCATAGGAAACATAATTTCCTATGAGCATGCGCTCTTGGGAGAAAAAGCTAACGGACGTCCTACGGTAACTAACGTACGGTATGCAAAAACTCTCTAATATTTGTAATGAATAACGTGATATTCTTCAATTTTCTTTTTCAAATATAAAAATTCTATCAAAAATGTCTTTTTTGAAACAAATCAATTACGTAGCTACAGATTTGTATATGCATTTTATTGTAATTTTTTTTATTTATTATCACGATAATGCATACATATTAAAAAACTGATTTTATAATGAAATAATCAAA
Source organism: Caerostris extrusa (assembly GCA_021605095.1). Taxonomy (NCBI): domain Eukaryota; kingdom Metazoa; phylum Arthropoda; class Arachnida; order Araneae; family Araneidae; genus Caerostris; species Caerostris extrusa. The sequence goes on from BPLR01003814.1 coordinate 27,472, forward strand.
AATGGGAGGGTTATTAAATATTTTCGGGAATTTGAAATTAATAACATTTTGATTTACGAACAAGATATGATGAGTTTTATTAGGAATGGCTACGATATTAGATGTCTTCATCAACATTTTTTTAATATCCATTTTTAAATCATTTTTTTTATTAAAACAATTCAGAGATATTGAAAGAATCCAATTATTAAAATATTAATATTACTTTATGAACTAATACCGGAAAACAAATTTGATTTTATTTTTACTAAACTAAAAGAAAACTTAATGATACTTTTATTAGTAATGACAGACAGTAATAATTTAAAAGAATTTGATTAAATATTTTGCTTTATCCTTTCAGTTAATTTCTTCAAAACGATATTGCATAGTGAAAAGTTTAACATTTATTAAAAATCATTCAATTTATCTCTTATGAATTTTATTTATTCCAAAGGATTTGTATAATAAGCTAAAAATCGTAAAACTTATAGTAGTTGGTTATTTATTTATTTTGAAATTTTTACTAAATCAAATGTAATCTTCACTTTAAATAATCCTTTAAAATGTTTCTAAGTATTATGCTACGACAGAAAATTAAAAAATAACATTATTTATCAAAAATAATACTAAAAAAGCAATAAATGTTAATGTTTTTATTTAAATAAAAAATATTTTTATATAAATGTCTAAAAATAATTAAGTACCATAAATATTTATCTGGCAATATTGCTTTTTAAACTTTATTGCGGTAATTTTCCCGCTTTCTAGATCATCTCTTTCATCGTCAGAACAGATCCATGTTGGGCCATGGCCGTCTGCTTACTGGCAGATTTCGAGACAGGAAATATTTTTTTTAATTGGGTAGGGTTGCCAGTCATTATTTAATAAAAGTTAAGTATCTGAAGTATTTATTAATATCATAAATATTATCGTAACTATTACTTAATATCACAGGTATCATAATAAGTAATTATCATAATATTTTAATTATTTAACGCCATCGTAAATAAATTCAATTTATAAAGTTAACCAACAAGATTATTTTAGCATTGTTAATGTTTTGTCTAGGGCCCTCATGGACGAATGGCGTCCGGTACCACAGGTATCGGGTTCAAATCCCCTGCTTTGCCCATGGGTGTTGCAGTGGTTCGTAATCCACTTTAAACCGTAGGTCCCGGTACTAATAGGATCGCAGAGCTTTGCGGGGGCATTGTTACTCCGCGTTCGTAGCTTACCATCAAGTTACATGCGCCTCTTGGGTAATCTAAAGGGAGTAACATCGGTGCAGCCCATATGGCGAAGATCACGGTCTATTTGCCAGCTATATTAGAAGAAAAAAAAATATTTTGTCTAATCCTCAGTGTCCTGCAGTGAGGGAAGGTCATCTCATGAGTAATCTACTCATGGATGGAGATAAAGGGTAGCTTCTGTTGTGATGGAGCATCTGTAGATGGAAATCTAAATTGGTTACGTGCCGCTGAAGAAGGACGTGCTTTGCAAAAAAAATTGACAGTAAACAAACCAATCATTTTTTTCCAAACAGTGTCTACAACAAAAAGCATCCAGCTGAATGAACCTTAGTCCTAATGCTCACCAGGGGCACACGTTGCCTGAGAAACGAATCTGGCATAGATTATTTCAGTTGCTAAGCAATAATATTTTAATAAATATATTAACGAAGAAATATAATTTGCACCCAAAAAGTACAAGTACCACTTATTTCACGAAAACTATTTTCAACTCTGAATGGAAAAAAAATGACAATCGCAGAAATCAAACTAATAATATTTTATCTTCCATGCACTAATGAACATTGCAGATAGAAAAACGAACATAATTTCTAAAAATAGGATAAAATAATCCATAATTATAGTACGCCAAAAAAAGCAAATTTCAAGATAAAGCGACAAAATTATTAAAATAAGAGGGAAGTTTCGCTCGCATACGGATGGTAATAAACATCAGAAAACCATCCAATTAAAAAAAAGCTGCTTATTTTTCGTCAGCACATAACACAGAATTAAAGAAAGAAGTTTCTCAGTGAAAAAGTGGCAACTCTTTTTCTTTCGCGTTGAACTAATTTGTTAAATCAGTCACGTGCTCAACTCTACCGAGTCTTTTGATTAATGCACAAATGGTCGTCTTGTAGCTTTTGTCATCTTCGGTGATTTTTTTATCCATTATTTACTGTTTTTTGCTTTAATTCGGGATTCTTCTTCTTCTTTTTTTTTTCTTTCTTTCTTTCTTGTGAGAAACTTTTGTCAAACATTTTTGTTCGAATACATTGTTTTGGATTCAAGACAGTTACTTTTTGTTCCTTTTTGCCTGACAAAAGAAGGTTGAAGTAAAGTTAGGGTTTAGTAATTGACAGTTTGATTAACAAGTAGATATGTTTCAAGTGATTACAATATTCGTTAATGTGGATTACTGGGTTTCTGGTAGCGGTAAAAAAATTTAGATTAAGTTGTTTTTGGGATTGAATTTATCAAAATATAGGTAACTGACATTTGCATTTTATGTTAACGATAAACATTAAGATAGATTAATAACTAGCATCATTCATTTTTTAATTTTTCTACGTTAATTTCCCCATTTTCTTTTTTGTTGTCTTCTTCATTGACGCAACATCCCCATGGTGGAGAAGACCGTCTACCTAGTGGCAAATTTCAAAACCGCAGATGTTTTTTTTTTTACAAGGTAGGATTGTCAGCCCATTCGTCCAACGCTCTAAAAATCATAATTAGACCGGGACCTTTTTTAAGGTGGATTCCAAATCGCTGACAAACATCCATGTATCCAGGCTGTGATATAGACGTTTTGAGATGTTCGGAATACACGATAAACTGTAGGTTCCGGTCTAATTAGTCTAAAGAGTGCACAAAATGACCGTAGAGTGACAAACCAAACCACCATGAGCCACGACTCGGGCATAGTTTATTTTAGTTGCTAAGTAATAATATTTTAATAAGTATATTAACGAAGAAATTCTATTTGCATCCAAAAAGCACTGTGCCAATTATTTCACTAAAATTATTTTCAATTCTGAATAAAAAAAAAAAAAAAAAAAAAGGACAATCGCAAAAGAAAATCAAACTAATAATATTTTACCTCCCTAACATTAATGAACATTGCAGATAGAAAAACGAACAAAATATTTAAAAATAGGATAAAATAATCTATAATTATAGTAGCCGAAAAAAATTTCACGATAAAGTGACAAAAATGATTAAAAAAAGAAATTTCTCTCGCTTACTGATGGTAACAAACATCAGAAAACCATCCAATTAAACCAAACCACTGAGCCACGACTCGGGCATAGTTTATTTTAGTTGGTAAGCAATGATATTTTAATCAACATATTAATGATGAAATATAATTTGCACCCAAAACAACATTGTACCAATTATTTCACGAAAACTATTTTTAACTCTAATTTAAAAATTTTTAAAAAAAAAAAAAAAACTGCTGACAATAGCAGAAATCAAAATGATAAAATTTTATCCCTCATGCACCAATGAACATTGCAGAGAGAAAATCGAACAAAATTTCTAAAAATAGGATAAAATAATCCATAATTATAGTACGAAAAAAGCAAATTTCATGATAAAGTGACAAAACGATTCAAAAAAAGAAAAACTTTCGCTCGCATACGGATGGTAAGAAACATCAGAAAACCATCCAATTAAAAATGAACCACCTATTTTTCGTCAGCACATAACACAGAATTAAAGAAAGAAGTTTCTCAGTGCAAAAAGTGGCAACACTCTTTTTTTCTTTCGCGTTGAAGTAATTTGTTAAATCAGTCACGTGCTATAAACTCTATCGGATCTTTTGATTAATGAACAGATGGTCGTCTGGAAGCTTTTGTCGTCTTCGCTGATTTTTTTTATCCATTATTTACCGTTTTTTTGCTTTAATTCGGGATTTTCTTTTTACTTTTTCTTTCTAGTGAGAAACGTTTGTCAAACATTTTTGTTCGAATACATTGTTTGGGATTCAAGACAGCTACTTTTTGTTCCTTTTTGCCTGTCAAAAAGAGGGTTGACAGTAAAAGTTAGGGTTTAGTAATTGCCAGTTTGTTAACGCTTGCGATATGTTTCACGTGATCGCAATATTCGTTAGTGTGGATTACTGGGTTTCTTGTAGAGGTTGAAAAATTGCGATAAAATTGGTTCTGGGCTTAGAACTTATGAAAATATAGGTAAATAACATTTAGACTTTATGTTAAAGATAAAATTTAAGATTCTTAATTGGCAATATTGCTTTTTAACTTTTCTGCGGTAATTTTTTCCGCTTTCTAGATCATCTTCTTCATTGGCACAACAGCCTCATGGTGGCCAAGGCCGTCTGCTTACTGGAAGATTTCGAGACAGGAAATGTTTTCTTTTTTACTGGGTAGGGTTGTGAGTCATTGTTTAAAAATAATTAAGTATCAGAAGTATTTATTAATATTTTAAATGGTATTGCAACTATTGCTCAATATCATAGGTATCATCATAATTAATTATCATAATATTTTAATTATTTAACGCCGTCGTAAATAAATTCAAGTTATAAAGTAAGTAAACAATATTATTTTAGTATTGTTGCTATTGTTTTGTTTAATCTTCAGTTTCCTGCAGTGCGGAACGGACACGTCATGAGCAATCTACTGATGGATGGAAAGGGAGGGGGCAGCTTCTGCAGTGTTGGAGCATCCGTTGGCAGAAGTCCGAATTATCTACATGAAGGTGGGCAGTGCCTTCCGGGGAGACCTTTAGAGGGATCTAACCCGCATATGATTATCGTAAGGGAGTAAGCCCGGAAAACTCCCACCAGGTAGTCCGACTAACGAGGCAAGTTGCTGAACATCACATCCGCCATTCAGTTTCCTCATATTATGAAGCGACGTAAAGGCCAACTGGCTGAAACAGTTGTCTTTGGTCCCATAGGCTTCAGGTTCGAATCATGGCGGTGGCATGGATGTTTGTTAGTGGTTATGGAATCCATGTTAAACTGTAGGTCCCGGTCTAATTAGCACAATGTCTGTAAAAATTACTGTAGAGGAAACAAACAAAGCAATCATTTTTTGAAACAGTTTCTAGAACCAAGCCGCCGGCAGAATGAACCGTAGTTCTAATGCTCACCAGCGGCGTACCTTGCCTGAGATACGAGTCTTTCATAGTTTTTTCAGTTGCTAAGTAATAATATTTTAATAAATACATTACCGGAGAAACTTAATTTGCACCAAAAAAACACGGCGCCAATTATTTCACGAAACTCTTTTCAATTCTTAATAGAAAAAAATGGCAATCGCAGAAATCAAACTAGTAATATTTTATCTCCCATACACTAATGAACATTTCAGACAGAAAGCGAACAGAATTTCTAAAAATAGTATAAAACAATCCATAATTATAGTACGGAAAAGCTAATTCCACGATAAAGTGACAAAATGATTAAAAAAAGATAATTTTCGCTCGCATACGGATGGTAGCAAACATCAGAAAAACCATCCAATTAAAAAAGAGCCTCTTATTTTTCGTCAGCACATAACACGGAATTAAAGAAAGAAGTTTCTCAGTGCAAAAAGTGGCAACACTCTGTTTCTTTCGAGTTGAACTAATTTGTTAAATCAGTCACGCGCTGAACTCTATCGGGTCTTTTGATTAATGAACAAATGGTCGTCTCGAAGCTCTTGTCGTCTTTGTTGATTTTTTTATCCATTATTTATTATTTTTTTTGTTTTAATTCGGAATTCTTCTTTCTTTCTTGTGAGAAAGAAAGAATTTTTGTTCGAATACATTGTTTGGGGTTCAAGACAGCTACTTTTTGTTCCTTTTCGCCTGTCGAAAAAGTGGTTGACAGTAAAAGTTAGGGTTTAGTAATTGCCAGTTTAGTTAACGCTTTCGATATGTTTCACGTGATAAAAATACTCGTTAGTGCGGATTACTGGGTTTCTGGTAGAGGTAGATAAATTGAGATAAAGTTGGTTTTGTGATTTTAACTTATCAAAATACAGGTAATTGGCATTTGCATTTTATGTTAACGATAGAAATTAAGATTACTAACTAGTATTATTGCTTTTTTATCTTTTCTAGTTTAATTTTCCCACTTTCTATTTCTTCTCCTTCTACATTGGCGAAACAGCCCCAGGGTGGCCAAGGCCATTTACCTACTGTCAGATTTCGAAACTGGAGATGTTTTTTTTTCTTTTCTTTTTTTTTTTTTAGAGGATAGGGTTTTCAGCCTTTCAACCAACGCTCTACAGTCATATTAGATCAGCACCTACAGTTTAAATTGAATTTCAAATCGCTGACAAATATCAATGTATCCAGGCCGTGGCATGTATGTTTGTGAGTGGTTCGGAATGCACATTAAACTGTAGGTCCCGGTCTAATTAGCCCAAAGTGTGCACAAAATGAGCGTAATGAGATAAACCAAACCATTGAGTCACGAGTCGCGAGTCAGTTTATTTAGGTTGCTAAGTAATAATATTTTAATAAGTATATTAACGAAGAAATATAATTTGCTACCCAAAAACGCGCAGTACCAATTATTTTACGAAAATTATTTTCAAATCTGAATTGAAAAAAAATGGCAATCGCAGAAATCAAACTAATACTATTTTATCTCCCATACACTGATGAACATTTCAGACAGGAAAACGAACAAAATTTCTAAATATAGGATAAAATAATTCGTAATTATAGTACGAAAAAGTAAATTTCACGATAAAGTGACACAATGATTAAAAAATAAAGAAAAATTCCGCTCGCATGCAAATATCAGAAAGCCATCCAATTAAAAAAGAGCCACTTATTTTTCGTCAGCACATAACACAGAATTAAAGAAAGAAGTTTCTCAATGCAAAAGTGGCAACACTCTTTTTCTTTCGCGTTGAACTAATTTGTGAAATCAGTCACGTGCTGAACTCTATCGGGTCTTTTGATTAATGAACAGATGGTCGTCTTGAAGCTTTTGTCGTCTTCGGTGATTTTTTTTTTTATCCATTATTTACGGTTTTTTGCTTTAATTTGGGATTCTTCTTTTTTTTTTTTCTTTCTTTCTTGTAAGAAACGTTTGTCAAACATTTTTGTTCGAATACATTGTTTGGGATTCAAGGCAGTTGCTTTTTGTTCCTTTTTTCCTGTCAAAAAAGATGGTTGACATTGAAAGTTATTGTTTGGTAATTGCCAGTTTAGTTAGCGCTTTCGATTAGTTTCACGTGATAAAAATATTCGTTAGTGTGGATTACTGCGTCTCTGGTAGAGATAGATAAATTGTGGTAAAGTTGGTTTTGTGATTGGAACTTAAACAAAATATAGTTAATTCACATTTAGATTTTATGTAAAAGTTAAAATTTAAGGCTATTAGCTGGCATTATTGCTTTTTTAACTTTTCCGGTTTAATTTTCTAGCTTTATGTATCTTCTTTTTTATTGGCACAACAGCCCCGTTGTGGGTCAAGGCCGTCTTCCTACTGGCACATTTTGCGACAGGAGATGGTTTCTTTTCTTACAGGATAGGGTTGTCAGCTACAATCTTACTATCATATTATATCAGGACCTACGCTTTAAAGTGGATCATTAAAGAAATTATTCTAGAAGACCAATCAAGAATTTATGATCATGCATTATCAAATAATGCATGGCATCAATTCCTGACATCATGGATTGTATACCATCTGCAAGAATTTGATGGATTTAGCTCATCGTCATGTAATAAAGTTCGCTGTATATTACATATATAAGCGAATATATGCATACAATCCGCTGTATATATCTAATTCCTTACAGAACATGAATTCTTATTTTTCATTGGCTCAACAGCCCTATGGAAGGCCAAGGCCATCTGCTTGTTAGCAGATTTCGAGACAGGAGATGGTTTCTTTTTAATGGGTAGGGTTGCCTGCCATAACTATATTCAACTCTCTATAGTCATATTAGGCCGTGACTTACGTCTTAAAGTGGATACGAACTCGAAATTTGTGGCGTCAGACCGTTAGTTTTCAGACCACCACTTTCTATTTAACATGATTTATAAGTCTATTCCAAATAGCAGAGATATCCATATTAACTGAAATGATTTTAAATATACTGAAAATATGTTCTTTTTTTTCTACTTAGCAATTAAATACATAGAATTATAGTCTGGACAAAATGCATCTGTTTTAATTTACGTTATATCTAAAATATGATATGATGCTATTATGGTTCATTTAGCTTAGTGTTGGTCCGTATTTAGCCTTGATGTAATTTCAAAAAACTATGTTTGACTAAAGAAAAAAATCTTTAAAAATGTCTAAAATTTATTAAAATTTAAAAATTACCTCAAAGAAGGTAAAAAAGCAATAAAGCTAGTTAGTAATCTTAAATTTTATCTTCAACAAAAAATTTAAAATGCCAGTTACATATATTTTGGAAAGTTCTAAACACAAAATCATCTTTATCTCAATGTTAAATTATCTCTACCAGAAACACTTACGCCATCCACACTAACGAATATTTTGATCACGGGATCTATATCCGAAAGCATTAACTTAACTGGCAATTACCAAACCCTAACATTTACAGCAACCATCTCCTTTTAGATAAAAAATTAGCTGTACCTCCTCTTGGATCTCAAAGGAAATGTATTCGAGTCCCCCCCCCACGAAATTTTTTTTATGTAGAATACGATTTGTTAAAACAAATAAAATAATAAAAAGAAAACTAGAACTGTAATTAACTGTATCAATTTTCAGTTATCATTTAACTAGAAATTTATCGTAAAGATACTTATATGAATCCTTATGCTCTCAAAACACATCAAAATCAAAGTTCCTTTTTTTTTTGGAACAGTTACAAGAAATACTGGGAATCACATCCTACACCAAACGACACAAATGACCCTTCACAGAATATCCCAAAAACAAATACCGCAACCATCCGGCCACATAATCATGCCATTCCACAACCAATCCTTTGCCTTTAACTGAGAAAAAAACCTTTTTCCCGCCTCACAGTAATCTTATCCTTCTTTTCGAAGCAATATCTTCAAGGATAAGAAAGGCTCATTTCTTGATGCTGAAGTCGCATTTTACTGTCGTTCTACGAAGCTCGACAAATAAAATAAAAAAGAATTTGTTTGCTACTCTGTGCCATTTCAGGATTTTGAATATTCCTTTTTCCCGTTGCAAATATCTTTCCGGGAACAAGTCCTTTTCTTTTAAAGGGAACATTTATTGAATGCAAAACCGATGGGACTTGAGTGGGTTATTACCTATAAGGTATTTGGGGTACGTTAAAATAGAAATCGGTAAAGAAATAGTTAGAAAGAAGAAAATGAGAAGTCGAGACATATGCGAATCTAATCTTCTTTGATGTGTTCTCGAAATCTTTTCAAATAGATATAACATTGCAGTTTTTTATTCTTTAGAAAATGTTCTGCGTGTGAAGAGGTTAAAAATAAATTATATTAAAGATAACATTTTTATCTCTATCAAGATTTAAAATAATAAATGCAAGTTCTAATTTAGTTTTTCAATCCGGCCACATAATCATCCCATTCCACAACCAATCCTTTGCCTTTAACTAAAAAAAAAGTCGACGAAACCCCTTTTTTCTCGCCTAGCAGTAACCTTATCCTTCTTTTCGAAGCAATATCTTTAAGGATAAGAAAGGCTCATCTCTTGATGCTGAAATCGCATTTTACTGTCCTCCTACTTCACCCTTATGAAGCTCGACAAATAAAAAAAAAAAAGAACATGTTTGCTACTGTGTACCATTTTGGATTTTGAATATTCCTTTTCCTGCTGCCAATATCTTTCAGGGAATAAGTCCTTTTCTTTAAAGGGAAAAATTGAATGCGAAACAGATGGGACTTGAGTGGGTTGTTACCGATAAGGTATTTGTGGTACGTTAAAATAGAAATCGGTAAAGAAATAGTTAGAAAGAAGAAAATGAGAAGTCGAGAAATATGCGAATCTAATCTTCTTTGATGTGTTCTCGAAATCTTTTCAAATAGATATAACGTTGAAATATTTATTCTTTCAAAAATGTTCTGCATTTGTGAAAGATTAAAAATAAATTATATTAAAGGTAACATTTTTTTCTTAATCAAGATTTCAAATAACAAAAGCAAGGTTATTTTAGTTTATTTTTGAGCATTATTTTATATATATTTAGTTATTTTTACATTAATTATATATAAACTTTTTATATTTATATTAATATTTTTTTATACATATTGCAATTTTTATTCTTTAGATAACGTTCTGCATTTGAATACGTTAAAAATAGATTATATTAAAAAATAATTTTTTTTTCATAATCAAGATTTTAAATAACAAATGCATGGGCTGTAGTTTAGTTTTTAATATTATAAAATAGAAAAGAATAGAATACAAAATTGGAAAATTACCACAGGAAATTTAATAAATAATAATGCTTGTTTGTAATCTTACATTTTATCTTTAACATAAAATCAAAAATGTCAATTAACTATATTTTGGTAAGTTATAACAACAAAAACAACTTTCTCTCTGTTCTAAATACTTCACCCAGAAACACAGCAATCGACAGTAAAGAATATTTTAATGATTTGAAACATATCGGAAGCGTTACTAAGCTCTAACTTTTAGAGTCAGTCAGCTTTTTTTTGAAAAGCAAAAAAGGAAAAACTAGCTGTACCTCGTCTTGAATTAAAAAGAATATATTCGAACAAAAAAAACATAATATTTATGATATAAAATATTATTTATTAAAACAAATAAAAAGTAAAACTAGGACACTAAGTAAATGTATCAGTTTTTTGTTACCATTTAACTTGAAACGTATCTGAAATAAAACATGTTCTCGAAACACGCCGAAATCATAGTTCCTTTTATGGAACAGTTACAAGAAATACTGGGAATCACGTCCAACACCCAACGACACAAACGACCCTTCACAGAATATCCCAAAAACAAATACCGCAACCATCCGGCCACATAATCATCCCATTCCACAATCAATCCTCTGCCTTTAACTGAAAAAAACGAATCCCTTTTTTCCCGCCTAGCAGTAACCTTATCCTTCTTTTCAAAGCAATATCTTTAAGGATAAGAAGAGGCTCATCTCTTGATGCTGAAGTCGCATTTTACTGTCGTTCTACTTCACCCTTACGAAGCTCCACAAATAAAATAAAAAAAAAAGAACATGTTTGCTACTATGTGCCATTTCAGGATTTTGAATATTTCTTTTCCCGATGCCAACATCTTTCCGGGAACAAGTACTTTTCTTTGGGGAACATTCATTGAATGCGAAACAGATGGGACTTGAGTGGGTTATTAAAGATACGGTATTTTGGATATGTTAAAATAGAAATTGGTAAAGAAATAGTTAGAAAGAAGAAAACGAGAATTCGAGACATATGCGAATCTAATCTTTTCGATGTGTTCTTGAAATCTTTTCAAAATATATAACGTTGAAATATTTATTCTTTCAAAAATGTTCTGCATTTGAAGAGGTTAAAAGTATTTACATATTATTTATATATATTGCTATTTGATAGATTTCAAATTTTAAATTAATTATATGTTTGTTTTTTTTATATATATAGTTTTATATATCTATATTGCATTTTTTATTTTTAGAAAATGCTCTTATATTATTTATTTTAAACATTTTAAATTAAATCAAAGATTACATTTTTTCACATAATGAAAATTTTAAATAATAAATGCTTGTTCTTTAGTTTAACATTTTTTTTTTTTTTTAAATTGTAAAAAGTTCTTTGCTTTTTTTTATATTATAAAAAAAAAGAATAGAATAGTAAATGAGAAAATTAATGCAGAAAAGTTGAAAGAGCAATAATGCTAGTTCGCAATCTTAACTTTTATCATTAATATAAAATTCCAAATGTCAGTAACATATATTTTGGGAAATTCAAAACACAAAAACCAACTTTATTTCAATTCTAACTACTTAAACCAAAAACACAGTAATCAAATAATAAAGAATATTTTAATGTCTTGAAGCATACTGAAAACGTTACTAAACTGAAACTTTTATTGTCAACCATCTTCTTTGACAGGCGAAAAGGAACAAAAATAGCTTTACATCGTCTTGAATGTCAAAGAATGTATTCGAACAAAAAAAAATATTTTTAATTTTTTTTTATATAGAATATTATTTATTAAAACAAAAAAAATGTAATAAAAGAAAACTAGAACAACTGTTATCAGTTTTCAGTTACGGTTTAACTTGAAAAGTATCAAAGATACTTATTTAAAACCCTTATATTATCGAAACACACCAAAAGAATAGTTCCTTTTATGGAACATTTACAAGAAATACTGGGAATCACGTCCAACACCAAAAGACACAAACGACCCTTCACAGAGTATTCCAAAAACAAATACCGCAACCATCCGGCCACATAATCATCCCATTCCACAACCAATCCTTTGCCTTTTAGTGAAAAAACGTTGACGAATCCCTTTTTTTCCTCCCCACAGTAACCTTATCCTTCTGTTTCGAAGCAATATCTTTAAGGATAAGAAAGGCTCATCTCTTGATGCTGAAGTCGCATTTTACTGTCGTTCTACTTCACCCTTACAAGTCCGACAAATAAAATAAAAAAGAATATGTTTGCTACTATGGGCCATTATGGTTTTTGAATATTTCTTTTCCCGTTGCCAATATCTTTCAGGGAACAAGTCCTTTTCTTTGAGGGAACATTTATTGAAAGCGAAACAGATGGGACTTGAGTGGGTTATTACCCATAGGGTATTTGGGTATGTTAAAATAGAAATCGGTAAAGAAATAGTTAGAAATAGAAAATGAGAAGTCGAGACATACGCGAATCTAATCTTTTTGATGTGTTCTCGAAATCTTTTCAAATAGATATAACGTTGAAATATTTATTCTTTAGAATTGTTCTTGCATTTAAAGAAGGTTAAAAATAAATTATATTAAAGGTAACGTTTTTTTTCTTTCTTTAATGAAGCTTCAAATAATAAATGCAAGTTCTTTAGTTTAGTTTTTTATGTTATAAAATAGATTGTCTTTAAATTTATTTATAGAATACAAAATGGAATTTAATTACAACAGTTTAAAAAACATTTGAAACGTAAAAATAAATTATATTAAAGCTAGGTAGTAATCTTAATCAGAATTTCAAATCATAAATTTAACTTAGTTTTTTAAATTATAAATGAAAATAATAGAATAGAAATTTCCAGCAGAAAGGTTAAAGAGCAATAATGCTAGTTAGTAATCTTAAATCTCAATTTCTAAAATGTAAAAAGTCAGTTACATTTATTTTGGGCAGTGCAAAAACCAACTTTATTTCAAAATAATTAAACCATTAACACAGTAATCAAAATAAAGAATATTTTTTGATTTGAAACATATCGGAAAGCGTTACTAAACTCTAACTTTTACAGTCAGTCATCTTTTTTAAAAGGCAAAATAGACAACAAGTAGCTGTACATCGTCTTGAATTCCAAAGAATACATTCGAACAAAAAAATAATATTTAATTTTATAAAAATATTATTTATTAAAAAAAAATATAAAAGAAAACTAGAACACTAATAACTGTATCAATTTTCAGTTAACATTTAACTTGAAATGTATCGTAAAGATACTTAAAAATGTTCTCGAAACACACCAAAAGCATAGTTTCGTTTTATGGAACAGTTACAAGAAATACTGGGAATCACGTCCTACACCAAACGACAGAAACGACCCTTCACAGAATATCCCAAAAACAAATACGGCAACCATCCGGCCACATAATCATCCCATTCCACAACCAATCCTTTGCGTTTAACTGAAAAAAAACCTTTTTTTTTTCCCGCCTTAGCAGTAACCTTATCCTTCTTTTCGAAGCAATATCTTTGAGGATAAGAAAGGCTCATCTCTTGATGCTGAAGTCGCATTTTACTGTCATTCCATTTCACACTTACGAAGCTCCACAAATAAAACAAAAAAGTATAAGTTTGCTACTATGTGCCATTTGGATTTTGAATATTCCTTTTCTCGCTGCCAATATCTTTCCGGGAATAAGTCATTTTCTTTAAGGGGTGCATTTCTTGAATACGAAATAGATGGGACTTGAGTGGGTTGTTACCGACAAGGTATTTTGGGTATGTTAAAATAGAAATCGGTAAAGAAATAGTTAGAAAGAATAAAATGAGATGTCGAGACATATGCGAAGCTAATCTTCTTTGATGTTTTCTCGAAATCCTTTCAAATAGATATATTGAAATTTTTATTCTTCAGAAAATATTCTGCATTAGAGAAAGATTAAAAATAAATTATTTTAAAGGTAACATTTTTTTTTTTTTTTCTTAATCAAGATTTCCAATAACAAAAGCGAGGTTTTTAGTTTATTTTTGAGCATTATTTTATATATATTTATTTATTATTATATTAATTATGTATAAACTTTTTATTTTTATATGAATAGTTTTTTTATATATATATTGCAATTTTTATTCTTTATAAAACGTTTTGCATTTGAATACGTTAAAAATAGATTATATTAAAAGTAATTTTTTTTTCATAATTACGATTTTAAGTAATAAATGCAAGTGCTTGAGTTTAGTTTTTAATATTTTAAAATAGAAAAGAATAGAATACAAAATTGGAAAATTACCACAGAAAAGTTAAAAAGCAATAATGCTTGTTAGCAATCTTAAATTTTTTCTTTAACATAAAATTTAGAAAGGTTAATTGCCTAGATTTTGGAAAGTTCTAACCACAAAACCAACTTTATCTCGATTTTAATTACCTTCGCCATCAACGTAGTAATCCACACTAACGAATATTTTGATCACGTGAAACATATCGAAAGCTATAACTTAACTGACAATTATCAAAACTTCTCTTTTACTGTCAACCATCTTTTTTGACAGGAAAAAGTCTTGTCTTGCATCCCAAACAATGTAAGTAGTCGAAGGGGCTCGATGGCCGACTGAGTTAGCGCTCTGGCTCTCGGTGCCATAGGTTTCGGATTTGAGTCGCGGAGGTGCTATGGATGTTTGTCCCGGTCTAATATGACTGTAGAGCATAGCGCGGAACATCCTTACTCCGTAAAACTGTCAGTGTCATCAGACTTCTATTTACGGGGGCATCTATAAAAACCGAAGATGCCCCCTTTACCTTAAACCATGAGATCACATGGGTTAGTGGGCTTGATCTAGTTGCTGCTGTATACCAAGTGGGATAAGAAACGACAACAACAATGTATTCGAAAAGAAATTTTAATTTTTGGATACAGGATATGATTTATTAAAACATATAAAAAAGTAATAACAAGAAAACTAGAAAATTAAGCAACTGTATCAATTTTCAGTAACTATTTAATTGAAATGTATCGTAAAGATTCTTGTGTAAACTCTCATGTTCTCAAAATACACCAAAAGCATAGTTCCTTTTATGGAACAGTTACAAGAAATGCTGGGAATCACTTCCTACATCAAACAACACAAACGAATATCCCAATAACAGAATATCCCAATAACAAATACCGCAACCATCCGGCCCCATAATCCTCCTATTCCACAACCAATCCTTTGCCTTTAACTAAAAAAGACGTTGAAGAATCCCCCTTTTCTACCGTCTCACAGCAATCTTATCCTTCTTTTCGAAGCAATATCTTCAAGGATAAGAAAGGCTCATCTCTTGATGCTGAAGTCGCATTTTACTGTCGTTCTACTTCACCCTTATAAGGCTCAACAAATAAAATAAAGAAGAATATGTTTGCTACTCTGTACCATTTTAGATTTTGAATATTCCTTTTCCCGTCGCCGATATCTTTCCGGGAATAAGTCTTTTTGCTTTAAGGGGAACATTTATTGAATGGGAAACAGATGGGACTTGAATGGGTTATTACCAACGAGGTATTTTGGGTATGTTAAAATAGAAATCGGTAAAGAAATAGTTAGAAAGAAAATGAGAAGTCGAGACATACGCGAATCTAATCTTCTTTGATATGTTCTCCAAATCTTCTCAAATAGATATAACATTTTTTTTTTATTCTTCAGAAAATGTTCTGCATGTGAAGAAGGTTAAAAATAAATTATATTAAAGGTAACGTTTCTTTTCCTTAATGATGATTTCAAATAATAAATACAAGTTCTTTAGTTTATTTTTTTTATATTATTTATATATATTGATTTTTTATATTATTTATACATGGTGTTTTTCATATTATTTATATATGTTGTTTTTTAAATTATTTATATATATATTTTTATATATTTATATATATTTTTATATTATTTATATACATTGTTTTTTATATTTCTATATATAATTTTATATATAAATTGCACATTTTATATTATGCAAAATGTTCTGCCGTTTTAAGACCTTAAAAATACATGACATTAAAATTAACATTTCTTTCTTAATGAAGTTTTCAAATAATAAATACAAGTTCTTTAATTTAATATTGTTATATATATGTATAGTTGTATATATGTATATTGCAATTTTTTTTTTTAGAAAATGTTCTGCATTTGAAGAATTTAAAAATAAATTATATTAAAAGTAACATTTCTTTTTCTTATACACGATTTCAAATTACAAATTCAAGTTCTTCAGTTTATTTTTAAAATATTATTTTTATAAATATTGCTGTTTATATTGATAATTGACATTGATATTTTTTATATTATTCATATATATTATATTTTATAAGCATATATATTGCAATTTATATTCGCTAGAATATGTTCAGCATTTGAAGACGTTAATATTAAATAATATTAAGGTTAACAATTTTTTTTTCCTAATTCAAGATTTCAAATAATAATTGCAATTTCTTTAGTTTATTTTTTTATGTTATTTGCAGATATTGTTATTTGTATTAAAACTTATTTTTTGTATTATTTATATAGTTTTTTATATATATTGCAATTTTTATTCTTTAGAAAATATTCTGCGTTTGAAGATATTAAAAATAAATTATATTAAAGGTAACAATTTTTTTTCTTGATGAAGTTATCAAATAATAAATGCAAGTTCTTGAGTTTAGTTTTTTTAATTGAATCTGAAGCCTTTACGAGATAATAATATTTTAAATTTCCAATAAAAAGCACAATGAAATACTAAACAACAAAAAAAATTAAAATTTAGTTGTTAGATTTTTCTAAATTAGATTTGAAAAAAATGAACTTAATTTATTTTCAAAAACTCTTAGTACAATAATAAAATTAACTCGTTCACTTACATTTTTTAAACTATATATATTAAAAGACAGTCTTCGTATATGCTTAAAACATTAATGATAAAAATGATTTATAGAATATAAAAATGATACATTTAATCTATGTTAAATGGTTGTGATGATTATTTTTAAAATTATGTAAATGATATTTTATTAAAATTTTCACACCTGTTATACGCTTGTTACGGTATAAATCAAAAATGAATGTAGTTATAAAAATGTACTGACCTTGCTTTAGTGGTGGATAAATAAACTTCCAAAATACTCTTCAATTTAGATTCAGAAAATAGAAATTTACTCAATTTCTCTTTGCAAAATTCTTCAGTTCTTGAAACCTATAAAAAATAATCATAAATTTTGGAACAAGGACATTTTTAACACATATTTCACAATTGAAGAAATTAAGTCTACTGCATAAAGCTTAAGAAATTATATTTAGTGTAACCAGCGAATCATATATTTTAAAATAATGATATGTTTAATACCTTATATCTCTGAAACTATTTTAAAAGTTTGAAATGCTTTATATTTCTCATATTATTTCATAAAATAATTTGTTTTACTTCTATGCATACAATAAATGTGATACATAAATATATAAATATTCGTGAAACAATTTTTGTGTACATATTTCCAGGTAATTTGATCTCATCATTTGCCACTACAATAGCAGATATGTAGCAATGTCTAATGAGGCATCGATGCATTTATGCTACTGTAATGGTCTGATTTTAAATAATATCTGCTATTATTGCTCACAATGTATCTTTTGTTAATGCCCTTCGTAGATAGTTGTCGTCAATAACAGATATGCTTCAATTACCAATGTGGATATTGCTGAATAATTATCCCAGAATTTTCGGTGCCCCTCCTCGGAGTACACACAGAATTTGTTCGTGTAGGACTTGCATTTTAGAGTATCTAACACAAATTCTTCAGTTTGTAGGCCTAACACCCTAAGCACCAAGACCAATCCAGTCCCAGTATAAACATACTATAATTGTCAATTCTGTTGTAACTATTTTTATACACAAGTAAATTAAGCGTATGGGGCTTCATGGCTGAGTGACTACATACCACAGCTATGGGGCCACAAGCTCCGGAGTCGAGTCTCGGCGGTGTCATGGAAGTTTGTAATGGTTCAGAATACACTTTAAATAGTTATTCCAGATGTAATACGACTGTAGAACGTAGGGTTGGCAACACTACCCCGTTAAAACGAAAAACATCTCCTGTCACGAAATCTGCCAGTAGGTAGATGGCAGTGGCCCACCATGAAGCTATAGGTCCATGAAGAAATTAAAACCATCACAATATACAATTTTCTGCTATTGGATGCCAAAACATTTGTCATAAATCATTCGCATAGAGACGGCATATATGTAGTACACTCAGCGTAACCCAGGGTACAGTATGGAGGAGGGTACCACACCGCACTTTTATTTTGATGAACATCCGACAGATAACATATGCTTCCCACCCCTTGGAGCCCAACGGAACGTCTTTTTATCTTATTGATTAATCGTGTTCATCTCTGGCAGAAAGAAGGATACTCCGGTTCCGCTCTGATTACAGGTTTCAAACTGGACGAGTCTTCTACACCAGACGGCCTGAGGGCCAATTGACAAATGCTCTGGACTTTGGTACCCCCCTGCTGCAGGTTCAAATCCTGGCAGTGGCATGGATGTTTCTGAGTAGTTCGGAATTCCCGTTAAACTGTAAGTTTCTGATCTAATTAACCCAAAGTGTGCACAAAATGGCCATAGAGCCAAAAACCAAACCTTAAACAACCTTTATAATTCAAAATTATGTCGTTGCCTCCACAATGACATCGTCAAACATGTTTCTAACAATTCACAGCGTCAAACATGTTTCTAACAATTCACAGCGTCAAACATGTTTCTAACACAGCGTTCACAGCGTCAAACATGTTTCTAAGTACCTTTCATTCAAAGATGGTCAACTGATAGCCTCAAAATGTGCACAAAATGACCGTAGAGTGATAACCAAACCTCTATTTCGAAAACCAACGATCCATTAACCAAACCGCTGAAGCTCTAAACATACACAATTTAAATATATACAAAAGATATCCTAAATTTATGCATTTCGAAATTTCGATTACAATGTATTATTGATTCAAAATAGCACAACAACATTTAATTGCTTTAAATGATACTTACAATCACTTAAACTTTAATTGTTATTGCTTCGCATTAATAATTTTAATCACAATTTCAAACTATCTTAGTAAGTCAACAGGTCTCCATTATTTGACCGGTTTCATCAGCAAAGCCTTGGGCAATCATTATTTTACAGATTATAATAATTCCAAATTCTATAAATTTTCAATAAATGGAACGTCTCTTCTAGAATTACAATTGCAGTTTGTGATCTCATTATTTTAATTCAGCGTCAAGAAGAGAGATTTACAATTCCGCTTAAATTACTGATTGCCCAGAGAAAATCGAGTAGAAAATTATTAATCCATAAAGTGCACAAAGTGAGTCAAGAATTAAATTTTGAAGATTCCATTACCAGGTCTCACCAGGTTTTGATTCTTGAATAAATTCAGAGAGTTGCTGCTATTACGGAATTCGTGGTAGCAACAAATTGTTTCGTGTTTGTAGTAATTAGCATTTGTTATCAGAATGAGTGCGGGACTTGCAGCTAGCAACTCTAGCATTTGTTATCAGAATGAGCACGAGACTTGCAGCTAGCAACTCTAGCCTTTGTTATCAGAATGAGTCGGGTCTTGCAGCTAGCAACTCTAGCATTTGTTATCAGAATGAGTGCGAGACTTGCAGCTAGCAACTCTAGCATTTGTTATCAGAATGAGTCAATAAGGGACTTGCAGCTACAAGCAACTCTAGCATTTGTTATCAGAATGAGTGTGGGACTTGCAGCTAGCAACTCTAGCATTTGTTATCAGAATGAGTTCAAGGGACTTGCAGCTAGCAACTCTAGCATTTGTTATCAGAATGAGTGTGGGACTTGCTGTTAGCAACTCTAGCATTTGTTATCAGAATGAGTGTGGACTTGCAGCTAGCAACTCTAGCATTTGTTATCAGAATGAGTGCGGGACTTGCAGCTTGCAACTCTGGATACATTGTAACGCTGGCTCGTCGTGTTGTGAAGTTTATTATGTGTTGTTGTTATTTTGCGATAATTCTCAGTTTTAAATGTAATCTTTGTGAATAAAGTTAAGAAGTTTATCAGTCTTTCACCTCATTAACATGATGGATGGTGAGAGGACTCTGTGACGGTTGACGACTTCACACGTTACTTTTAGGATTTAACTTATGAGTTCTTATGATGAAGAATCATTTTTGTTTTGTATGATAATACTGGCATGTGTTAGTTTAAATGAAATTTCTTTACAAAAGAAGCTAATGAAGTTAAGAATTAAACATATATATAATTTTGGAAATTATGTTATATAATATATATATTTATACAAATTAATTCATGTAAGAAATAGTTTGTTTCATACATGTATTTAGTACATATTATATATATTTATATAGATATATATATATATATAAATAAGCATATGATAATTCACATGTAGCGAATACTATGCAAAGGGCCTGATGGTCCAGTGACTATATCCCTGGTGATGCGTGCCACCTGGTTCGAGTCCCGGCGGTGCCATGCATGCAGGTAGTAATTTAGCACCCACTTTAAAACAGTAGGTTTTGGTCTAACATGACTGTTGGGAGTAGGGCTGACAATCCTACCCCCTTAAAAATATAACATCTTCTGTCTAGAAATCTACCAGTATGCAGACGGTATTGTACCAATGAAGAAGAAGAAATTAAGGTCTATGAAATGTTAAATATTCACAACAATATGCTAACATACAAATATATAAATTTCTATTTTCGAATGCCAAAAATTTTGGTCTAAATAATTCAATATCGAAACGGCATATACATAGAACACTGAGGGTAGACCAGTGTATAGTAGGGGTGAGGACTACTACAGGCACTCTTTAGAATAAGCACCCCAAGACATAACATCTGCTAAATTAGCATTTTACTTCTTTCCACTTTTAACCGAACAGAAAGTCTTTTTATCTTATTGATTAATCGTACTCATCCCTGGCAGAGACAAGGTTACATTAGTTCTCCGTCGATGGCAGGTTTCAAACTCGACGATCCTTCTACTTCTTCGTTTGAAGGGCCATTTTGATTAGCGCTCTGGCCTTCGGTACCACAAGCTTCAGGTTTGAATCCTGGCAGTGACCTGGATGTTTGTTAGTGGTTCCGAATCAACTTTAAACTGTAAGACCTGGTCTAATTAACCCAAAATGTACACAAAATGACCGTAGGGCGACAAACTGAAACTCTACTTACGGCGGACTGATGGCCACTTGGCTGGAGCTCATGCCGTGGGTACCACAGGCTTCAGGTTCGAATCCTGGCGGTGACATGGATGTTTGTGAGTGGTTCGAATCCACTTTAAACTGTAGAATCGGGTCTAATTAACCTTAAGTGTGGGCAAAATGACAGTAGAGCGACAATCCAAACCTCTACTTCGGAAACCCAACTATTCATGAACCAGACCACTTCAACCCTAAACATACACTCTTTAAATGTGTACAAAAGATATCCTAAATTTAGAATTGCATTTCGAAATTTCGATTACCATACATTATTGATTCAAAATAGCGCAGCAACATTTAATTGCATTAAGTGATACTTACAATCACTTAAACTTTAATTGTTATTGCTTCACATTAATAATTTCAAATTATCTTAGTAAGTCAATGGGTATCTATTATTTGGCTGGTTTCATCAGCAAAGCCTCAGGCAGTATTATTATTTTACAGATTATAATTATTCAAAATTCTATAAATTTTCAATAAATGGAACGTCTCTTCTAGAATTACAATTGCAGTGTTGTGATCTCATTATTTTAATTTACCAAGAAGAGAGATTTATGCCGCTTAAATTACTGATTGCCCAGAGAAAATCGAGTAGAAAATTATTAATCCATAAAGTGCACAAAGCGAGTTCAAGAATTAAATTTTGAAGATTCCATTACCAGAATCCTCACCAAGTTTTGATTCTTGAATAAATTCCGAGAATTGTTGCTGTTACGGAATTCGTGGTAGCAACACAATTGTTTCGTGTTTGCTGTAATTAGCATTTGTTATCTGAATGAGTGCGTGACTTGCAGTTAGCAACTTTGGATGCATTGTTAACACTGGCTCGTCATGTTGTGAAGTTTATTTTGTGTTGTTATTTTGCGATAATTCTCAGTTTTAAATCTAATCTGTGTGAATAAAGTTAAGAAATTTATCAGTCTTTCTCCTCATTAACATGATGGATGGTGAGAAGGTTTCTGTGAGGTTTGACGACTTCACAAGTTACTTTTAGATTTAACTTCTGGATCATTATTATGAAGAATCATTTTTGCTTTGTGGGATAATTCTGGTATATGTTAGTTTAAATGCCATTTCTTTGCAAAAGAATCTAATGAAATTTAATATTTGTATACGTATACATAATTTTTAAATTATATCATAAATATTTTATTTAAGAATAAATGACAGTTAAACTATTTATAAAAGGAATATATTAGTTGATATTAGGTTTTTGTATGGCTATTAGTTATTTTGTTGAAAATATTCTATAAAATTTTTTTCATCAATTTTGTGATTTGAACTTCACATATGAATCATTTTATAAAAAGAATAGCTTACCAGTCAATTGTTAGTATCTGTTAGTATCTGTTAGTATTTAAAATAAAAGTACTCACAAAAAATTAATTTTTGAAAAACAAAAAATAAATTTTTGAAATTAAAAAAAGTTATTTTCAAATTTTAATTTGTTTTTAATTTTAAAAGGTTAATTTTATGATTTGAGCTTAATACCTGCATCATTATTTTATAAAGGCTAGTTTGAAGTCAATTATTTATATTAATAGTAAATAATAAACAATAAAAATGCTTACTATTTTAAGTAATAAAATTTTAATCAAAAACATATTGAATTTGTTTATTGTTTTCAATTTTAATACTCTATTTTTCAATTATGTTATCTGCTAACTATCCATTTTTATGAATCTAAATGGAAATGATATTTCTGAAAATTTCAAATCTCTGAATCATTATTATGAAGAATAGTTTTTTTTTTTGTATGATAATCCTGGCACATGTTAAGCTTAATTGCAATTTCTTTACAAAAAAAGCTAAAGGGATTTAATATATATATACGTATATATAACTTTTATATTATATCATATATATTTATTTAAGAATAAAAGACAGCTAAACTACTTATAAAAGGAACATATTATTTGATATTCAGCCTTTGTATTGCTGTTAGATATTTTGTTGAGATTATTCTACAGAAGGTGGTCTATCAGTTAATTTTAAGATTTGAGCTTAACATCTGACTCATTATTATAAAGAATATTTTCACAGTCAATTATTCGTATGGATAGTGAATTATTTGCAATAAAAGTTCTTATAATTATAAATAAAAAATATTAATTAAAACCATATTGAATTTGTTTATTATTTGCTATTTTTAATGCTCTTTTACAATTATTTTATCTGCAAAACTAAGTCTTTTTATCAATACAAATGAAAATGAAAATGGTAGTTTGACAGTTTCAGTTATCTGAATCATTATTTTTAAAGAACCATTAAAATTATTGAAGAGTCATCTTTAAAGAAACATTCATTTCTGTAACTTATGAATTATTATTATAAGGAATCATTACAATCTTTGAATTATTATCATAAATGATCCTCCTAATTTTATATATATTAAATTATATCATATATATTTAATTTAAGAAGAAACGACGACTAAATTATTTATACAAGAAATGCTATTAGATATTTTGTTGAGAATATTCTATAGAAGCTTGATTATAAATTAATTTTATGTTTTAAGATTACATCTGAATCATTAGTATAAAGAATATTTTTCAGTAAATTAATAGTATTGATAGTGAATTATTTATAATAAAAAGTTCTTATTATTATAAACAAAAAAAAAAAAAAATGTAATTTAATTAAAAATTTTTTTAAAAATTAATTTTTAAAGTTTTTAATTTTAAAAAGTTAATTTTATGATTTTAGCTTAACATCGGAATCATTATTATAAAGAATAGTTTGACAGTCAATTATTCGCATTGATATTGAATAATTTAAAATAAAAATGTTCTCGTATTTCATTCATTATAAATAAAAAATGTTTAATCAAAATGTATGGAATTTGTTTATTATTCGCTATTTTTAATGCCCTTCTTTTACAATTATTACATCTGCAAAACTAAGTCCCTTTTATTAATCTAAATGCAAATGATATTTCTGAAATCTCTGAATCATTATTATGAAGAATCATTTTTTGTTTTGTATGATAATCCTCGTATGAGTTAGTTTAAATGAAATTTCTTTACAAAAGAAGTTGATTAACTTATATATATATATATAATATATATATATATATATATATATATCCTGAATTTATTCTTATTATTTATATATATACTGAAGATATTCTGAATATATATTGCTATTAGATATTTTGTTGAGAATATTCTATAAAAGTTAGACTATAAGTTAATTTTATGATTTTAGCTTAATATCTGAATCATTATTATAAAGAATCATAAAGGTATCCTTCTGGTTTTATATGGTTACGTTTACACACGTTAGTACGAAAACAAAATCTTTTACAATTTTTTTTTAAATTAACATAAAAATTAATGAAAATGAATCACTTAAGAAAATGCTTTCTTTTTATTCTAAGCAAAATAATTTTAAATCAAAATTTATTTATAATTTTTATTCTTTAATTCTTAATTATATTTAATTACTATTAATTCAAAATAAATTAAACTTTTGCTCGATTAATCGATAAAATATAAACGATAATTTAGTGAATTTGGAACATTTATACCTTTATTATAAAGAATTAGCATAATTTTCTTAGTAATAGATCATTTTTGCTTTGTATGAGTATGTGAGCTTCAGTATAAATAAATTTTATTTTTATATTTTAAGGATTCCAATATAATTTTAATTTAATTAATTTGAAAATTAATTATTAAAGAAACTGACCTTATTTTTAATCCAAATTACGTAAGTTTAAATCAATAATTGATTTGGAATTGGTGGATTAATTTCTGTCTCATATTAATTTCTGTTTTTCATTTGTGTTACTAATATTTAGTCCCATGAATTTACAGTTTTAATTGACTAATGTAAATGCAGATATTATTTGAGGTTTAGAAATTCCTTACACAAACAGAAATGAACTAAGGAATTTTAATTTAAATTTTATTAGTCTAATTTTAACTATAATATTTAATAACATAACAGAATTTATATTCATATGTCAGTTTATATTTATATGTTTTCTGATTTTTATTATTTTAAAAAAGCACATTTTTCCAATTTTGATGAATCCGTTTTTAAATAAAAACAATATTTACATCTTAGACTTGGGATCGGTTAACTTATTGTTTCTAGTAATATTTAATTTTGATCATTTATTTTTTGTTACAAAAATATATATAAAAGCTTCTTTCAAAAATTACATCCTGTTATTAAAAGTGTTTATAATTTTAAATACTTTTCCTTTACTCTTATGTGGAATTAAATTCTGCATAGTGCAGGAGATACTTGAGGTACAGATTGGAGAAATCGCAGCTTTATTTACACAAGCATCACACACATACAATATTTAACACATTTAAGGATAGATAATTCTACATTCGTGGAAAGATTCCACTTCTGAGCCGAAATCCCAACACTGAGGTACGCGCAGAATGCACAAAATATACTTCTTCTCCGGATGAGAGTCTATAGGCGAACTAATACGCAGGATTGCGTTAAATATGTTACCTCTCGGGGTGAGAGATTGAAAAACTAAATGCTTCTCAACAAAAGCGCGTGGTTGCGCTATACTTCCTCTTGGATGAGAGACTCGAGACCTACTGACAATTTTTCCTCAAAGCCACATAGGGGCTCTCTTGCCAGTCTGGGAGCACGGTTACAATTTTTAATTTACTACTCTTAACTGTATGTGGAATCTTTCGTTATTATTATTAAAAGTGGGAGTAATGAAGCAATAATTTGAATCTATTTTTACGATTTATAAATAACTCGTGTATTTTGATTAATTACGTTGAACAGTGCTGATTTCTTAAGCTATTTGAAATAATTAATTCTCAAAATAATTCGGTTGAACTCGGTTGTAACGCATTACTGATTTGGAAGATATCTTGCCATACTTTAGTCATTATTTAAGGACAGTTATGATGAAATAATATTATTCGAAAATTATATAAGGTTCCCCCTAAAAGTCCTCCCCGAAGGTACTCCCTCCTTCTTCTGCGTCAAGTCAGATTTCTACCTACAGGCGTTCCATCACAACAGAAGCTGTCCCACACCTTCCATGAGCCACACGGGTTCTTGGAATTGGTCTAAATGCTGCTGCTTACCAAGTGGAATAAAAAAAAGGAATTGAAACTAATGAAAAATTTCGCAAGATGTTAAACCTTTCTTTTTTAATTATTTTGCTTTTGCTTAGCATTTGTCTGATTAATATCCCTAAGAAGAAATGGATTCGTCCATTTTCAACTTTAAACCGGATGTTTACCTTCCCACACAATCGTTCATATAGCAATAAGTAACTAATAGAAAAAAGTTAAAAATTCAAATTTTAAAATAAAAATCGATTTCCTACGCTGAATATTTTTTTGAAATCTCAAACTCGAAACAGAACACAGAAATTATAAAAATAAAACAGTTTTTAAATTTATCCTAAAGGCGCTTTATCAAATAAAATGAAACAAACATTTATTTCCTAAATATACACGCAACGTTCATAAATATTGAATAAGCCGATTCTTAATGTAATCGCATTAGGCCGATTGAATTCACTTCGTTTCCATGGTAAATAATGTTTACATTTCCTTTTTAACAGAGTGATTTTCTTGCATTGTATTCAATGTATTATATTACAATACTTCGTCTTAATAAAATGTCGGTTGCTTTTTGAAAAACGAATATCAATTTGAATATTACATATTTCTTAATTTTCAAAATGCATACTTATCTATGATAATATAAGTGCCTATTATATTATTCAATTCTTCTTCTATTAGCTCACACTCTCCGTATATATATCTCGTTCAAATTTTTAATCGTTCATAAAATTCTTTTTATTCCTCCACTCAAATTCAAACACATTTTTTGAATTTGTAGTGGATGACACTGGTTGTCAATACAGTTGTTTTCAAATATTAATTCATTCATTAAATTTAATTCATTAATTTTAGTTTTTTAGATTAAAGTTGCATATATCTACCAATAGATGGCGGCAGATAAACTTAAAAAATGAAAGACAATTATTTATAAAGTACTTTCTGCAATAGAGTGAAAAAAAGTAGGAATTGACATTTTTTATTACTTGTTATTTACTTAAAGCAGGAATAAATACTTGAAGTTTGGGCAAAAAATATGCATAAGTATACATATATATATTATGTATATCAAAAAAAGCACATACAAATATATACTATCAAAAAGCATATATAAATATATATTATCAAAACGCTGCGTACAATTGATGTCAGTATAAAACTAGTATATATTAGTTAATTACTCCTTGTTTAACCACCACTTCACTTCTAAAATTAACTGATTATTTTTTTTGTAGTTAAAAAATGTGCAAAAGTTTGATTTCACTGATGTAGGTTTGTATGTAGCAGGTATTTTATGTAGGTTTTTTTATTTTTCTGTGCATAAAATGAAGTTGTCCATACTATATATGGTACACCAAAAGATTCTTCTAAAAGCATTTTTTACCAACCACTTCTGACAGCATTATTATAACGGATATACATTTTTTCCTATTTTTTTTTAATATGTGTGAACCTCATGTTCCAAGAATAATCAATTACGAACAAAATGTATAATTTAAACATTTTGCTGATATAAATAATTCTAACTTGCATTTCATTTTTTAATTTCAAAAAAATTGCATGTTAATTACTTATATTTCAAATAATTTTTTTTAACTGTAATTTAACTTTGAAAATATATTTAATCTATAAGTAAAAATCAGTGCTATATTTTTTACTTAAGGGTGAAACGATTTGCATTTGCCTATTTCCAGCATGACTCTACAAAACAATCTTTTAAAATTTCTTTAAACCTATAACAATTTGCTATCAATCTAGAAAATCGAAAAACTTGCTACCAATACTAATCAATAAAAATGTTTAAGCGTCATTTCCATCAATACCTTTTATTGAAATCTCCTTAAAACATCAACCCGTACTACTGTGCTCAAAAAGTAAGACCAATTTTTTTCGAAAACTTGTTATTTATTTTTCCAAATTTACTTCATCGCCTTAAAAGTAATCCCCTCCTCCAGAGACGATTCACGTTGAATCTCTTCAATAGACTCAAAGAGGTGTCCTCGGAGTATCCTTTTGAGTTTAGGGAATAGAAATCTTTAATTATTTGGACGTGAGCTCTTCGTCTTCAACGCGTTCTCAGCCTTCTTTGAACTGTTTATACCCCTTTTAAACATTTCTTTCCGATATAGGAATGTCCACTGAATGCCTTCTGCAACATTCTATACATTTGTGCAAACAAAATTTAATACAAATTATTTGCACAATTAATTCCGGCATTTCAAAAATCGCCGAAATCAGTTTTAGCGTCTCACAAACACTAACGAATATTTTGATGTCAAATTTCACACAAATGTCAAGGATAGTGCCAGCAACGTACAAAAGAAAAAAAAATTAAATTCCATAAGCCCCGGGAATTTAAATTGAAAATTGGTCTTACTTTTTGGACACAGTAGTAGATGTCCTTTCATCAATAGTTTCACTCGAAATCTCCTTAAAACATCAACTTTTAAGTTATTTACCTTAATAATATCCTCACATTTAAATAACTTTGTTTTCATTCAAAGAACTACATTAACCACTTCTATTTCTTTTCTTCCTTATACAAATGACACTTATGTTTCCCAGACAGATGAAATTCAATATGCTTCAAGGAGCCAGGGAACTCATGAATAAACCGAAAGGCTAATGTCACATATTAGCGTGCCTCAGGCATAAATAATTGGAACATTCACCTTATCCTGGTGTCGGCCAACGATTTCCACCAAGGATAATTTATTTAGGAATCATCCCCCTGAGGGTTCACACGCTCTAAGGACAATGACATGTCACTTGAAAAGACATCAGGGTACCTTTTAGATTCTCAGGATAACGTAGGAGGACAACATTCTGAGGACGTTGTATCTCGAAAGCTATTAATTTTAGATGGTGTGTGTATATCAAGATAAGGATTAGAGTGATAAAACTGATACATGACAGTGACAGGTGATCATATTTTTATTGGTTAAGGGCGTTTCTGCCATAAAATCTTTTTTAATACTTTTTTAGCTTCGATATTTTTATGGAGTGATTTATTATTCTTACTTTCCTATTTTCCTGTTCTAATCTTCTTAATTATTTCTATGGAGTAATACTTTATATCATATATATATATACATGTGAAGTTTTGTTTTTCAAAATTTCAAAATATGGGATACCACTATATATATATATATATAGGTATTTATATATTGTAATGTCTTGGCCTATACTAGATCAATAGCAGCTTCAAGAAGAGTGCTACTTTCAAATTCATGGGAATAATTTAATTTTTATTTACACGCATTGTATATATATATATGTATACAGAACTCTATTTACAAATTATTATTTACAAAAAAGGAAAAATAAAGAAGTAAATTTGATTCGCAACTGCAGTTCACTCCAAAGACGGAGATTTTCAGAGTTCTCGAATCTACGACACGTAATTTTTTCGCCTGGTCTGCGGCAGACCTTAATTATCCCACGGCGTGATACACGAAACTACATGGGTTTAATTTTCTATACAGGCGGAATCACAGGCATGTTTCATCACTTTCAGCAAAAAGCAAAAAAAAAAAAAAACCAACATTTATCGTCGACTCGTCGCAGAACACTCTTCTTTCCTTTTCCAAAAACTCCCTTTAAGACCTCTCCGTGAAGAGGGTCGATCAGTTTCCCTCACTTCTTAGTGGAGTCGACACTTCCTCAGCCCATGATCTATCATGATATAACTACTCATGGCATAGTCCACACGCCAACTCTAATTGTTTCGACCTGGGAAGCTCATGAGGTCTCATTATCCATGTTACTGATTTTCTGCTGTCAGATTTGAGTGACAGGTTATTCTCATTAGTACAAAACACTAATTGCATATAATATAAATATTCACGATACTGATTTTCTCCTTCAGATTTGGGTGATAGGTGGTTATTATGCACTTGGTAAAGAATATACATTCCTTTCCCCTGGGAACAGAAATGCTGTATGTCTTCTCGTGAGAATATGCTACTCTACGTATATGCATTCTTATATATACAAACATATAATATATACTTCAGATAATTTTGAAATAATTTTTTATTTTTTTATAATTTTTTATTTTTTTCAGCCTCCAAAAATCTCTGTATTCCTGTTCTTAAACTGTTCTATCTTTCATTTTTCGAAATCCTTTTATACATTTATTTAGAAATAAAAAGTTGAATTTTTATTCCGATAAAAATAATGTTATACTTTAATGATTAGCAGCTAATTATAAATCTCAGTTCATTTAAGCATTTCTTATCAAACTCCTTTTTTTTTTTAATTACTAATCTTTTGCCTCAATTAACGAAGCATAAAAAAAAATGGCGTTAAAGTGTCTTTTTAAGCAATTAAGAAGATAGGGAATTAAGCAAAGAGAAAGTGTGAAGCGAACCAGGGCTAATTAACTGAAAAGTGCAGGAACTCTTTTCTTATTTGATTAGAACTCGAAAGCGATCGTTCTTTCAGAGTTAAGATGATTCAGCACAGGGGTTATACTTAGTTTTATTTTTTTTTATTTTCCTGTTTTTCTTAATCTTGATAGAAAGGATTTTCTATTTAATCTGTATTTGTAAAGTGTCATTTAGCACTTTGTGAAATGAAGCCATTTTTAAGAATTAGGAGGTCATTATAAACTTGCTTACGTGTGGAAAAGATAATGTTAACGGAAATGGTGTAAATGACGTCATGTTTCAATTCGCACATGCATTAAACTTCCTATACAAAAATTCTTATTTTTTACTTTGTCATTAATTATTAATAAAATTTTTAGTTTTAATTTTTTTCTAGTTTACTTTTGCAGCACTTTATTACTTTTTAGTATATAGGTTTTAAATTTAGGATAAAGCCTGACTCGTGGTTCAGTGGCAATTTGCCGATGGTGAGCAGTAGGACGGAGGTCAATCCGCTGGAAGCTTTGTTGTAGACACTGTTCAAAAAGCAAGTAATATAAAAATTAAAATCAATTTCCTTTTTTTTTTCTCTATATTGCAGAAAGTCCTTCATAGATAATTTTCATTTCATTATTTTTGAAATTTATCTGGCACCATCTATTGGTAGATACATGCAACTTAAATCTAAAAAAAAACTACAATTCATTAATTAAATTCAATTACTGAATTAATATTTGAAAGCTGTATTAACTTCCAGTGTCATTCACTACAAGTTCAAAAAAAAATGTATTTGAACTTGAGTGGTGGAACAAAAAGTATTTTATGAACGATTGAAAATTTGAACAAGATGTATATAGGGAGAGTGTGAGCTAATAGAAGGAATTGAATGAGGGACTGGAAGGTGTATGTGATGTTCAGCATCTTGCATCGTTATTCGAACTACATGGTGGGAGTTTTACGGATTTTCTTCCATGCGATACCCAAATACGGATAGTTTCACCTTAAAGGTCCTCCCGGAAGGCACTGACCTCCTTCTTCAACGATACGGAGCCAAGGTAGACTTCTACCCGCGGGTGTTCCATCACAACAGAACCCCCCCTCCTCCTCTCTCTTAGAGCACACAGGTTCATAAACTTGGTCTGGATATTGCTGTCGACCAAGTGAGATAAAAAAAACAACAACAATTAATTAGCAAACATTTAGGTATGTTAGCCTCAATTAAATTATGTTGTGTTATTATTAAGTGTATTGTGTTGTGTCTAATCCTTATATCACACAACACACTTAAATTTAAAAAAGGAACCTATAATACGTAATGATACGTAAACATGTAGTAATAATAGTAATAAAGAAACCAATAATAATAAATTTAAAAAATGAAACCCGACCAAAAACGTAGCAGAAACACATAATTTTTGTACAATAAATTTGTACTGAAATCACATAATTTTTTCAATACAATTTTTAACTTTTTCTAAAATGTCTATTTCATCTAATATCTGGAGGCAATAAATTTCAAAAAAAGAAACGATCGTAACGTAAAATGAAACACAAAGCAATTTTCTAAGCCCAAACTAATTTATTTCGCGACAGAGCCTTGTCACTTTTTAAATGGAAGGTGGTATTAAAGGTTGACAAGAAAATATTATAAGGACGGAATATTGCTTACGAAGATTAGAAAACATTGGACGTGTTTTGTATCTCTCACGTGAGTGTTTGGACAACTAATTCCCAAATATTCATTCTGAGTCTTGTCCTAGGAAAGAAAATTAAATTCTTTTATTTTTTTTTTTTTAATAACGTGTTAAATTTCAGAACATATATTTAATTTAGTAGAGCTGCTTTTAAAGTAAAAGTTTATATTTGTGTTTCATAAACTGTTTTTATTTACAACAAAAATTGTTTGTGTGTGGCTTTAATATGAGGTATTATGATATCAAACAAATGAAATATGCACAAAGTTTTAGTTTTTAATATTTTTTAGGGTTCTTGGACTAGGTATAGATGTTATTGTCTATAAAGAAATAAAAATTGTTTTTGAAACTCATTCTAAAATTTTTTAAAAATGTTTTAATCAAATAATAACATTTGAATATGGATATATTTTTATATATAATTCTTCTGTATGTGTGGTTTTCATTGAACTCCTCCTAAACGGCTGGACTGATTTTGATGAAAAATTTTTTGTTTGTTTGAGTGTCCCATGGATGGTTTAGATTCCCAATTGGCCCGGTAGGGAGCGCTACAATCTATATAATTCCTCTGTACGTGTGTTTGTCACTGAAACACCTTTTAAACGGCTTGGACGATTTTGATGACATTTTCTGTGTGTGTTTTAATGGGTCCCTAGAGAGAGTTTTGATTTATCCACTTTGTTGAGTCCTACCAGTAGGGTGGAGTATATCAATACCGTTGGGTTCTTAGGAAAATTGGTACATGTATTTGACACTAAACTCCTCCTAAACGGCTTGGACGATTTTGATACCGAAATTTTGTGTGTGTTTGACAAAACATTGAGAATGCTTTTATGCTATTTCTTTTGTTGTAAGTCGCATACCAGATGGTAATGCAGTAAAAAACATCTACCATTCAATCAATCGCTGTGATAATTGGTAATAATATTTTTTCAGTATGGAAAATAGGTTCGCGCTATTCACTTTTATTGTTATTTGCCACCAGAAGGCGCTGCAGCATTTCATCTTATATACTGTTCAAATGATATCCAAGAAAATTAGTAAACACATATATTGAAACATGGAGGATGTATTCGCGATATGCAATGTTCTTCAATGAATTTTTTTAAAAGACAACGTATGCTGGTTCTGCAAGTGTTCATTTAAAAACAATTATGAATAATTAAACTTAATACGAATGCGAGCTATTTTTTAAAAAAAAAGAATAAGAATCTTTAAAAAAAAATGAAAATTAGTTAGAATATTTTATTTTCTCTGATGCAACAAACAAACTCCTTCAAAAAAAAAAAAAAATATATATATATATATATATATAAACATTCACAATATTTTAGAAAATTTGTTATGCGAAAAGTTTAAATAATTTTTTCATTTACAGATCAATATTATGATCTAATTATATTTTCAATTCTAATAATATTATCGTTATTTAGATAATTAAAATATTGTTGGTTTATTTTTTAATTGTAATGGAATGCTTAGTATTTTTTTTTTTTTTATTTTTATTAGCTTAAATCGTAACATACATTCAACAAAAGACATAATAATAACTTTAAAAAATGCAAGGTTTTAAAATACATCAGCTTAAGTTCTTAATAGATTAAAACGTAGAAATGTTTTCTTTTTCAAGTTTTAGAAAACTTGAAATAATGTTTCATTTATTAATAAATAATTCATGTAATTATTGTATAAAAGCATTTTTCTAATGTCTCAATTAAAGCGAGTTTTAGTATGTATTTAATGCAAATAGATAAATTTTTGATTTTTTTTTTAAATTCTCAATTTTTTTCTTTTTCATAATAAACAAAGAGAACAATTATTTTCTAATGTTTAGAAGAAAATAATCTCAGTTGTCAATGTCATATTAATTTCAAACGCTTATTTTATTAATTAAAATGATTTAAGTTTAAATGAGTTTCTTTATTATGAACCAGCAGGTATGCCCAACATTGATCAACTAAGGAAAAAAATCGTTTTTAGTTTCCATAAATTAAATTATTAATCCAGAAAAATTATTAAAAATCATTAATCAAATATAATTCATTCATACATTGTAATTTTTAAATTAAATTCATCAAATCTAAATAATTAACAATAACCATATTTAAATCAAAAAATTTGTTCCATAACCAACATTATACTCATACTCAAATATATATCAATACATTTATATTCAATATCAAATTTCTATACGGAATGAAGTAAAAGAATATAAAAATCCTCACATTTAAAAACAATGTCAATTGTGCTTTGCAAATTATCTTATAACAGTAAAAAAAAATAAAAGCAATAGATGTACGCAATGACGCCATCAGAAGTGATGTATTAAAATGATGTTGAAAGTATATGTTAACATGGATTTTTCCCTTTATAGAAGGATGAATCAAAATATTTTAGAAGGGATAAAAGTCTTTCAAGTCCTTTCCCATTAATTCTTTTTGGAATAAAACTAAGTTTTATCTATTAATATATGTAATATAATATGTTTTCTTTTTCAGAATTTTTTTTTTATATAAATGGAATCAATTACTTTTGAATGGCTTTTGTAAATAAAAACTTTTAATTTTTAAGAGTATCTAATGCCTTCAAAAATAAGTACAATTTTGCATTCCATAAAACACATACAAGGTTTCAATCAAAGTAAAGTTGAAATATAAATTATTGGATTATATAAGTCAATTTAAGGTTTAAAATAAATAACATTCCAGTCAGACACAAACTTGAAAAGTACGGTTTGTTGATAATTCCCAATAATTTAAATCATTGCATTCTTTTCAGTGCTGACAGTTTGTGTAGACTGCAATGAACATTCTTGTTAAACTGGACTAGGTGGCATTTTCTAATTCAAATGACCTTCTGACCTCTAGCTGTAAAATAGCTACTTAAAATTTCTCTTGGTTAAAACCTGCCCATTTATTCAGTAACCATTTTCAGAAATAATGCCTTTGAAGCGTATAATTATATAACACTTCAGAAAAAATATTTACTTGATTTATATTAGTAATATTTATTTTACTACTAAGCGCCATTAATATCAAAATAACGTTTTTAAAAGGTACGGAATTTCAAACCTCCCATGGGCTTTCAGCAGAACTCATTTCTTTAAAGTCTTTAAAGGTTACTGAAATATCTAGGAGGATCATGAAAGGATGCTGTACAAAAATCTATTTCTCATTTTTGAAGACCAAGAATGATCTGATATCTGGTGTAGTCACCATAAACTTTTCTTCTTTACCCAATGCCAATAATAAAGGTTTATCATGTTCATCTCAGTACAGACAATGCAAAATATTTTGAAGATATAATATCATGCGCATAATTAACCATAACATTAAATATTTTAATTCATCAAACAGGTCATGCAATTTCTTGTATATAAACGGAATCAACTATGCATCGCTTAAATGGTTAAAAATAGATTATTGCTTTATTTTTGAGTATCTAATTCGCATCAAAATAATTTGACTTTTGATTAAATATCTTACACAGGATATCAAAACAATCTATAGCCTCATGGTTTCTACAAGCAGAAGCTGAAAACTAGCCTTTTTATAAATGGAGTTTTCGAAAAGTTGTCTAAAATTGTTTGTATTCAAATATAAATTGATCCAAACTTCAAACACTGGCAGTGATGGGCGTTTCTTTTAAAAATCGTATATACTCTATTAAGACAATATTAAAATAGAAATATCGATAATATATATGATATCCACAGATATCATATGCAATATATAATCTAATAACTTTCAGGTTGTGCAATCAGATTGTAATAGGGTGTGGGCTTAATACTTGAGGGATTTTGCAGAATTTCCCAGCTTCATTTATGGCCATGCACAAACTCACATATGGTTTAAATTATATATATATATTTATATGGAATATATATATATACATAAGGGATTGTATATAATCTCAGTTGATTTGCAACATCCCAGTGTGGGCCATAGGCCATGCATTCACACCCATATACTGTTAGATTTTCGAGACGAGAGATGCTTTTGCACTCTTTTGTGGGGTTTAGGGAATTGTCAGCTCTACGCTTAACAGTCACATTTGGAAGGGAAGTACATTTAACGAATCCTGCCGCTAGCAAACATCCTTTTCAGCGTAGAAATGGAACCTCCCAAAAATCTATAATTACCGAGCGCCTTTAAATGTGTTAGCCATTGTATGTCGTTAATTGTAAATATGTGGTGTTTTCACCATATATACATATGGGGAATACATATAAATCACATATAAATGATATCAGTTTACATATGGTATGAAAGCAAGCATGATTTGTAGATATAAAGTATATCGCATGTCGTCACAACCCTCATTTAAAAAAGGAATAGCTGCAACATACACCACCTTTGATTCTGACTAATGCAAAATCTGATATCGAACAGGTTTTCATATTATTACTTCTCATATGGAATATAAAATTCTTCCGTAATGCCATATAGATATATTCACAAATATCCGTAAAAAAAAAAAAAAAAAAAAAAAAGTTAATCCCATTTTACCATATTTTTTCAACTACAAGTTATTGAAACCAGACACACAACAACATTCTAGAACTTCCGGTATAAAAAAGAACATTACGCTATCCTTTTGAAACAATGTAATCAGAGCAGTTGGATTCCACGTCTATTTTAAAATCTGTTTCATCAAACATAAATCCCAGCTACCCAAACAGCATACCTCCAGAGATAAGAATCAATATGATGCCTTACACGGAATAAAACATATCTGCTCTCTATGAGATTGGTTGGATTTTCTTTGTCAGTATGGATAGCTTTCAATGTCGGACACGGAGAGATCAGTGTCATTCCATAAAAGTATGCCTTTCGTATATAGCCCATTGTTTCGATTGTTTTCATGTCTAGACGTGTTTTTATCACGCTCTACTGTTTGACCTGTGGATAATGGAGAAAATGATTGCAGAAGTACAGAAAAAAAAAACTGCTCTAAGGTGCCTTGAAAAGATAATGTGATTACTCTTCTTTCAATGACAAAACTACAATTAAAGTGTTTTTTATTTGTTTTTTTTTTTCGTTACACTATTTACCCATTAGCATCTGTAAAAATTTAAGTTTAAATACATTATCTGATTTATTATTTTAAAAGAAGATTATAAACGTAAATACTTTCGTGAAAATGTATACAGGGCGGAAAGTTTTTAAGGATTATTATACGTCATATTATAAAAATGATATTTCTTTTTATAATTTATAAATGTTTAAATCAGAAATACGCCATCGTTATTTTTTTAAATCACTTTATTTTTTGTTTCTGCTGTTCTGTCCATTTGACTGACACCAAATATGCAGCAGGTTAAGCGTTATACAGAGTAAATTACGGACGTTCATACGTTGCACCTGCATTGATATACGTTTCACTTGCATATCACCACCACAGTTTGGAACAAAGACTTGAGGTGATATGTGATGGTCTGTTAACGTCCTTCTTGTACGTAGCAGAAGTATATATGGCCTATAAATTTATAGTGCTCTGCTCCTACATAGAAACGGAAGATTTCGGTTTGTATCATACATCAAATTTTAAAACAAGCACCTTTGGATTAGAAATAATTTTGCGAGTTAAAGGTTATTATTAATTTATGCGAGTTACATAATGTTGCAATGTCAATTCACATCGTCTATTTTTCTTCAGCCCGACTCGTAGCTCAGTGGCTAAGTGGGTCGCTGGTGAGCATTAGGACTGAGGTTGAAGTTCGTTGTTGTAGACACTGTTTCAAAATGGCACTCGATGGCGTTTGGGATGTTCAGGATCTTGCCTCGTGAATAGGACTACCTGGGTTGAAGTTTTATGGTTGTTCTCCCATACGATACGCAAATGAAGGGTAGTTCCCCTAAAGGTCCTCCCGGAAGGCACTGCCCTCCTTCTGCAGCGACACGGAACCAAGTCAGACTTCTACCTACGATACTCCATCCCAACAGAAGCTGCCCCTTCACCTGCATTCTTAAGTACTCATGGTATGTCCTTCTCGTATTGCAGGACACTGAAGATTAAACACTACAACCACATTGTACGATTTTGTGTGCTTCTATACTAAAACTGCATACAAAATGTAAAAAAATAACTTAATATCTAAAAGGTTGCTTTTTCAATTATGTGACATCCATGTAAATACAAGATTTTTAATATTATTTAAATTATTTTCACCGACAAGAAATATTGCGAAATTATAAAATCTAAAAAAAAACAAAACATTTTTTATATGTTTAAAAACCCTTCATTATTTTTCTAATTTTTTTTTTTCCAATATTATTATTATTTTTTACCTTATTTAACTTTTTTTTTTTTTTTTTTTTTTTTGACATAATTTTACTATTACTGGCACGTATCTGAATTCTTTACTTATTACATCACAAAATCTATCATGTTCTACACTAAAACTGCATGCAGAATGTAAGCAATAATTTAATATCAAAATGGTTGCCTTTTCAATAATGTAACATATTTTCATACAAGACTTTTAATATTATGTAAATTACTTTTCTACGAAAAGCAATATTATGAAATTATAAAATCTAAAAAAAAAAAAAAATTATATTTAAAAACACCTTTATCATATATCTAAATTTTCTATCCAATAATAGTTGTGACATAACGTTACTATTAGTCATTTAACTGACTTCTTTACTTATTACATGACAAAATCTGTCAATCTCTTTTTTTTTTTCAATTCCTTCTATTAGCTTACACTCTCCCTATATATATCTTGTTCAAATTTTCAATCGTTCATAAACTTCTTTGTATTCATCCACTCAAATTCAAATACATTTTTTTTGAACTTGTAGTGGATGGACACTTGATGTTAATACAGTTTTTTTCAAATATTAATTCAGTAATTAAATTTAATTAATTAATTTTAGTTTTTTTAGATTTAAGTTTCATATATCTACCAATAGATGGCGCCAGATAGACTTTAAAAATGAATGAAAATTATTTATAAAAGACTTACTGCAATATAGTGAAAAAAGGTAAAAACCTTTATCATTTTTCTAAATTTTCTATTCAATATTATTTCTTTTTAGTTGTGACATAACATTACTATTCCTGTCTTTTATCTGTCTTCTGTACTTATTACATCATAAAATCTGTTCAAATTTCTTAATACAAAAAATATATATTGTTTTAAGTCATTAGAATTTCGTTAAAGGTTATTGTCTCTGATTTCATTCAGAAAGACTTACATCATCGATAGTAAAAAAAAAAAAAAAAATCGATAGAAGATATTCTCGTAACAGAACTATCGATATATCCTGGAACCCAAGTTCCTGACAGAGCGTGAAGAACTTTCGTGGAAATGATTACGATAATGTATGATGGACGATTGTTGGTCTGAAGTTCCGCAAATAGAAATAAGAATAAAGTGGCCTTTCAAAGGATTCAGTAATAAGAGCCTTTCTTTCATGCGCACAGCGGAACCGACGAGATTTATTGTTTCCAAAAACGCTGTAAAATTACCCTCTTTACTTCACAGGTAGCGTGTCTCGTGGAAAGAAGCATTAGAATGGTTGTAAGGTGATAAGAATAATAATGGAGTATGATATTTTGGTAATAAAGGCGTGAATGGCATAAATTCATGGCGGGAAACTGGAGACAATGCAGTATCCGCCATGTATTGTATTTTTATTTACTTTAATGATATTTAACTTCTTTATTGCGATTAGCTAAAGTTGCAGCAAATCAAATATTTTCGAAATATTTAACGAGGTTTAGCGAAACTAGTTTGATGACTATTACTTTCGTAAGTTCTTGACTTCTTGTAGATTCCCAATTATGGTTTTATTAAATAACAAAAATTTTTCTTCATTGACGCAACAGCACTATGGTGGGCCAAGGTAGTCTGCTTACTGGAAGATTTGAGATATAAGATGTCTTTTTTATTCGTGGTAGAAATGTCAGCCCTACGCTTTACAGCCATGTTAAACAAGGACCTACGGTTTAAAGTGAATTCCAAACAACTGCAAGCATACATGGCAACGCCACGACTCGAACCCAAAAGACTGTGGCGCCGAGCACCAGAGCGCTAGTCACTCTGCTATCAGGTCCCAAATATTAAAATTAGTGAACAGATAATCATTTACAAATCTCTGCCACTTTATTAAACCCTAAAACATTGTTCTGAAATCCATTTTGAAACAAATTCAATAATGAATAAATCTAAAGCAACAGAATTGAACAAGCATATAATCTTTTCTCGAATTAAAAATTTTATATATCAATTTCATCAGAAATTTAAGCGAAAAACAGTTGGGATTAATGATAAAAAGTTAAAAAAATAATATCTAAGCATAATGTATAATTATTTATGATTTAGTCATCATCTTAGTTGCCATTTTTCTTACGCACAAAATAAATATTTTTTACAATATTGTTAAAAAAACTGGTGACAAAAACTGGTAATACAATCCATTTGGTGACAATCCCATCCAAAACTGGTGACAAAAACTGTTAACACAATCCACTTGGTGACAATCCATCCAAAACTGTGACAAAAACTGTTAACACAATCCACTTAGTGGCAATCCATCCAAAACTGGTGACAAAAACCGGTAACACAATCCATTTGGTGGCAATCCATCCAAAACTGGTGACAAAAACCGGTAACACAATCCATGGTGACAATCCATCAAAACTGGTGACAAAAATAACACAATCCACTTAGTGGCAATCCA
This sequence comes from Caerostris extrusa, assembly GCA_021605095.1. Classification (NCBI taxonomy): domain Eukaryota; kingdom Metazoa; phylum Arthropoda; class Arachnida; order Araneae; family Araneidae; genus Caerostris; species Caerostris extrusa. Next base: position 68,846 of record BPLR01003814.1, read on the forward strand.
TCCACAACTGGTGACAAAATATCCATTTGGTGACAATCCATCAAAACTGGTGACAAAAACTGGTAATACAATCAATTTTTAAGATAAATAAATTTTTACTATATCACAAGTCAATTATCTTAACTAGTGAATAGCAAACGACATTTCAAAATTGTCCTTGAATCACTGAAATCTATAAAGCAATCATAACGAATAAATCTGATAAAATACAATCGCACACAGTCGTAATCCCCTTTGTAAAGTAATAAAATATCCGAAAACCACTCAATCAGAACTTCAACAAGAAATACAATTAAAAAAAAAAAAGAAGCAATTCTGCGATGTTCCAAGAGAGATAAAAGTTCGACTCCCACACAATTCGGATCATCCCCAAACGCCACTTTACGTCATCAATTACCCATTCAATATGTGGATTCCGGCAGGAATGCGATTTAGAACGAAGTTGAAATTTATGACACGTCATTTCTCAAGTTAATCAATAGAAAACTCCCGTTCGCTAATTGCTGTTAGTATCCTAGAAGGGCAGTGCTCCCCAATAAGGAGGGGAAGAAGTTGTCCTTGAAAATTAGTTTTTAATTGGTGGTGTTACAAATCTTCCGTAGAAATAAGGATGCATCTGAGAACAGTTTTCTGGGCCATTAAGCCCCACTAAAGTTTAATGGGCAGATATAAATATCTGCATTCCTCTTGGCAATAGAAATAATCATGATACAGAGAGCGTGTCTAGTGGCAGTATTAATGATTAGGAAATAGGCGGGTGTGGATATGAAATTGTCATTGGTACGAATGCATGTTTATACATTGGACACTTATTTAAGATCTTTATATGCACAATATTCCGATGTAAGTGTAACAAAATACTTTTTTAATCTATTTAATACATTCAGCTGCCAAGTTCATACGCTGTTCTGGGCTTAAAGTGGTCAAGTCAGCCTATTGACAAACAGGGAAATAACTCTTCCTAGAGAATCTTATATTTTCTTTTCTTACTGTTAATAACAGACAGACAATAGGCGACACAATGAGGGTGGTGTGCAGAGAAAATAACTATCAAGCTGAGAGTTTGTTTGCACTTCCATTTCTTTCCTTTTCCACTACTAGATATCGGTGTAGCTACAACATTACCTTCAAAATACCTAGTTTTATTTATTTTTTTCTTTTATGTTGTTTCTTATCGTACTTGGTAAACAGCAACATTTAGACAAAGTCCAAGATCCTGTGTGGTCTCATAAAAGGGGAGAGCTACTGTTGGGGTGGAGAACCCGTAGTTAGAAGTCTGGCTTGGCTCAGTGGCGATGCCTTTTTACGCTACAGGTCGTAGGGCTGTCAGCCTTACGACCTGTAGTCATATTAGACTGGAACCTATGGCCAAGGTTGGATTCTGAACCACTACAAATATAAATGGCCCCGCCTGTGCTCGAACCCAAAATTTGTGTCACCAAGCGCCATAGCACTAATCAATCGACCATCAAGCCCTTTTTCTCTTTTGATACATAAGATTCTTTTCAGCATTTCAGAGATATGAACTATCTGGAATGAGGCAGAAAAGACAACCCCGTATAAACTCCCATCCCATCAACTTCCCAAACAATATATGTTGTTTGTTGTTGTTTCTTATCCCACTTGGCTGACCAAGCACACGAGCCCATACGTACTCATGATTGAAGGGAAGGAAGCAGCTTCTATTGTGATGGAGCACCCCGTAGGTAGAAGTCTGACTTTTGGCTCCGTGACGCTCTTACAATCATAGGAGACTGGGACCTACGGCTTAAAGTGGATTCGAACCACTACAAACATCCATGGCACCACCGGGATTCGAACCCGAAACCTGTGGCACCGAGCGCCAAAGCGCTAGACACTCGGCCATTCAGGTCCCAAATTTGTGAATGCGAACGGCACGCAGTGTTTCCAGGTGGTCACCCACCCGCGCCCAATGATGGTTGACTTCGGTGATCTAACGAGAACCGGTATATTCAGCATGGTGTGGCCGTTGGCGAATATATATGTAAACAAGAGAAGAATTTCCAACGTAAACATTTTTCCACTAAACGGACTGACCATTTCAGAAGCTAATTGGTAAAATAATCTTTCCACTAAACCAATTCGGAGGTAAATCATCGAACTTGTATACTATCAGTGCAACACGAGATTAACGAAGATGTTTAAAAAGAAAAAAAATGTTTACGATGCAGAAAAGCATGTTAGTTTAAAAATTTGGAAGAACTATTCGTGTTTTATTATGTACGTGTACGTTGGGATGGAGCAGATGTCTGTTGTGACGGAGCACCAGTAGGTAAATGTCTGGCTTGGCTCCGTGTCGCCAAAGACGACAATGCCTTCTGGGAGGACATTCAGGAGGGAACTACCCGCGTATCTTATGGGAGAAAAAAAAAAAAAACCCAAAATTCCCACCAGGTAGTCCAACTAGCTAGGCAAGGTGCTGAATATCACAAACGCCATCCAATCTCCTTGTTTCTTGAAACGAGTGTCCACAACAAAAGCAAGCACATTGAACTTCAGACCTAATGGTCGTTGCCACTGAGTCAGAAGTCTGGCTTTATTAGTTGTTAAAAAGTATTGATGTTATGTATTAAATAACACAAATATTAAAATCATTGCATTATTTTAAAAAATGGCATTTTTTTTATGAAAATCATAAAATATAACTTTGATAAAAACAAGTTCATAGCTTTTAACATTTTGTATTTTTGCAAATGTAATAGTTATGAATTAATTCATGCTTCATAAAAACCTAATTGAATGAAATTAAAAAAGTATAAACGTTTAACGTTAACTATAAATAATGGATTAAAACATCGAGTTTTAAGTGAACGTTAACATAAAAGTTTAATTAAACTACTAAAACTATTAAAAATCCAAATAAAACTGTAAAATAAATAAAACTAAAACCTAATTGAACTTAATTAAAAATAATTTAATGAAACTTTTAGTATAAATAAAATAAACTACTAAAAACTAAGTGTAATTAATAATTAAAAGCATTTTGAAATGAATGCATTTTTCTAAAACTAACTAACTTTTTTAATCTAACAATTGTAGAAAACAGAATGATGTACTTAGAATTCAATTTAATTTAGTAAGAAAAAAAAAAAAGCAGAATTTATTTAAATTATTACCATTTGGGTGTAATAAAAATGTAAAAACTTGTCAAATTTACGAAATTTAAGCTAAGTGTATTTCATCTATAATGTTGGATTTTTCTATATTCAAAATGCATATAAAAGCGCGAAAACGGATTAACAATTATCGCTTTGTAAATTACTTTAAAAGATACACTTCAAAAACAGATAACAAATCTCTTAATGTTTAATTCATTTTTCTCATTATGCTTAAGTTCCATTATTAAAATAAACAATTGTTTTATTCAGAAATTTAAACACAAATAAATTTCGTGAACACTAAAAAGAATAAGTATACAAAAAACAATTTATAAAAACAAGACAAACAATAAAAAAAACAGGTATTATACAAAAAAAAACAATTTAAAATATTTTCTAATTCAAGAAAAAGTTCTGTTCTGGAAAAGAATGTTTTCTTGTCATGCCAATAAATCTTTTTATGCAAAAAAAAAAAATAAAAATTCTTTAGAAATCATGCCCAGCTGTTCCACTAGAGGGGCTTCTAGTATGTTACATGGATACTTCAATAAATTGCCCTAATAACTTATCGGAAATAGAATATTGCTATCTGGTCCTGTTATAACATCTTCTAAAATCGATTTTTTTCCTACCTTTATTTATGAATTCAATATTATTTATTATTGAAGTTTTTAGAAATCAATTACATTTTTAGACTTGATTCATTGTGGTTTCGAATCAGTTTTTTTTTATTATGAACGTTTTTATTTAGTATCCAAAAGTTGTTTCTGTTATTGTTGATTTGCAAAGATGCTTTTGGTATTGCATAATGAATATAAAAGTAACCAAATATTATGTAACATCCATTTTACTTTTTAAATAAGCATCAGATATTGGACTTATTGAATCTAGTTTTTTATAAAAGTAAATTTCTGATTAGTTTGTATTTAATCTAGACTACGTTTATCAGTTGGACTTTATTGAATAAATAAGAAGTATTTTTTGAATTGGATTAAATTCTAAAAAGAGAAAAAAAAAAAAAAAAATCTTGTTACAAACTTTTATGCATCATTGGTGAAATATATTGTATCTAAAAAGTATTCTTCTAATTAGACCGCACAAATAATATTTCAGAAAAAATTGGAAAAGTAAATATAATAAAAATTTCTAAAAGTAAATATAAAGAAAAACAAAATTTGTAATGATCGCAAATAGGATTATTTAAATAAATTGCTCGTTTATTTGAAAAATAAAAGCTACATATTGCTATAAATTTTAGTTTCAAATTTTGATCATCTGTAATGTTTGTGATTGATATGCATCTAATAATTGTATTTTCTTTTTTTACACTGACATTTGTCTGCGATAAATCTTTATGTCTATATACAAATTAATATAAATTAAGAAGGCCTAAATGATCAGTGGCTAGCGCTCTGGCGCTCGGTACAACAGGCTTCGGGTTCGAGTCCCTGGGGTGCCATGGATCTTTGTAGGACTTTAAACTGTGTGTTAAAAGTGTCCACTTTAAACCGTAGGTCCCCGGTCTAATATGATCGTACCGAGTTGCGGGGGTACTGTTACTCCGCGTCCGTAGCTTATCTTCAAGCTACACGCACCTCTTGGTAGTGCTAAGTGAGTAACATCGGTGCGGCGGTTGTATGCCTGAAGGCATCAAAGACAAATGTTTAAGTGTTTGCCAGCTGCATTAAGAATAAAAAGAAATATATATATGAATTAATTAGTATTCAAAAATATTATCTTGCCTATTGATTTCTTTTATGTAAATTCATAGGAAATGAAACGTGCTTTTAAGTTAATATAGATAAAACGTACAATTTAAAATATTTACAGAAAATGAATTAATAAATTATCAAACGAATTTTTATAGCTTTTTATCAAAAGAAATGGCTATGAAATTAACTGTATATATGATAATTTTATATCAATTTTTCTGTTTGTAGTTTCATTATATTAGCTTTCCTATATTATAAATTCATAAGAAACTGGGTTATATAATTTGAGTTCCAATAAAATTTTAACAAATATTAATCAATATATGGAGAAAATCTGAAAATGGTGGACCAATAAATAATGAATTTTTTTAAGGTTATAATGATTAAAATCTTAAAAGAAATTTTAATTATTTCCATTATCCCTCATTAATCCTTATTGAAAAATCTGTCTGATTAAAAAGTGTGGTTTATTTTTGCTTATAATATCCATTATCATTATTGACCAATTACTTTTTAAAAATGCATACATTATCATCAAACACGTGTCATAAAATTAACAAACTAGAGATTATGTAGCACATTTACTACATTATGAAAAATGCAAATTTTCAATCTCATTTCTTGTTATGTATATAAAATGACCTATAAATAAGGGTTTAAATCATTCTTCTAAATACATGGTAGCCCAATTTAATCTATTGATCTTAAATTTTATAACATTTTTGAGTCTTTTATAGTGTTATAAATTTCAACGTTGTACACCGTCTTCTCCAACAATCACTTTCCTTCACACCTCAGAAGAAAAGCCTTAAAATCTTCCTCTCAAATATAACAAAATGGGCCTCATCAGGTCTTTGCCAAAGTGATGAGCCATAGACCAAAAACAGGTCTAATAAGGGTTTTGTATAACAAAGGTGAGTTTTTTTCTGTTTATGAGCATTGATGTAAACAAATTTCTTAACCCAAAAGGCCCTGTTGGCGGAGCACAATTCTGATTTTTTATTTCAGGTAAGATATTATTATTTTGACAATTAATTTCCGATCATAAATATTTAAAAACTAAGCGCAGATTCAAAAGTGTAGTGCTTATGGTAATATTGGGTATATCTGGCAAATATTTCTTGAGGAAAGCATATTTCGTTTTCTCCTGATTTTTGTTCTAGATGCATAGCCCACTCCCTACAAACCAGTTCAAAAAGCTCGAAAAGCTTCATCCTTTTCAATTCCTCTACTATTAGCTCACACTCTTCCTATATATATCTGGTTCAAATTTTCAATCGTTAATAAAATACTTTTTATACCTCCACTGAAGTTCAAACGCATTTTTGGAACTTGTAGTGGATGATATGATGTTAATACGGTTTTTCAAATATTATTCAGTAATTAAATTAAATTAATTAATTTTTGTTTTTTTAGATTAAAAGTTGCATGTATCTACCAATAGATGGCATAGATGTAAAAAGAAAATTTCAACTTTAGAAACAAAGGACTTTCTGAAATATAGTGAAAAAAAAAAAATAGCAATTGACTTTACATTTTTTTTATTAATTATATTAATTGTTTCATTAAAAGGAATTATTACATTAAATGCAGAAAATATTTATAAAAATTAACAATATTTATGACAATATAACTTTCAATGTGAAAATAAAAAAAAAATAGAGGGGATAATTTAAATTTCTGTTGGGCCTTAACCCCTTCCCTCTCTCTTTCCCCCAATGGAATTGTTTCCATCATCAAAAAACCAGTTGTCTGGTGTTTATCTGATCTCAGACTTTCCCCTAAAGGATCATTTATTTAAAAATAAAATGTCATTTTTGTCTGACCCTAAGTGAAATTTTACCTCTAGAAGAGTATATAATACACATGTAGCTTCCAGTTATTGGATAATATAAATATTCAGACATCATAAAATATAATTATTGCCAATATAGCGTCTCACATAAAAAAATATAAAATGATATATATTTCCTTACACCTAATATGCCATATTACCTTTTTGAGATAATATTTTCAGTACAACGGAAATTTTCCCAGAAAATGATAATGATAACAACTTCGTATAACGAAATACAAAAGTTATTTATTAAGTCTGGTAAGCATTTGATGTCGGGAAAAATAATATTGGGAATATTTCATTATATAATGTTATAAGAGATTTTTCTGCATCGCTTTATTATGTCAGATTGCATCGTTTAGCGTGACACAGCAGAAAATAATTTAGCATTGATTTTCATAACTAATCAAGGGGGAAATGAAGCAAGCAGCTTCTATTGGTCATTATGAGATGCTTTTTCATTAAGAAAAAAAATTATAAGGTAAGTTAATGACTTCAAAGTTTGTATACTGATGGAATTAATACAAATATTTATTGAGTTATAATAGAAATTTGGGCCTGATGGACGAGAGTGGAGCACTTTCTGGCGCTCAGTACCACAGGTTTCAGTTCGAGTTCTGGTGGTACCATGGATGTTTGTAGTGGTTCGGAATCCACTTTATACCGTAGGTCCCGATCTAATAGGATCGTAGAGTTGATGGGTTATTGTTACACCGCATCCGTAGCTTATCTTCAAACAACACACCCTGGGTAGTGCGCTAATTTGAGCAATGTCGGTGCAGCCCTTGCTTTTGGCATAAAAGGTAACTGTCTAAGTATTTGCCAGCTGCATTAAAGAAAATGAAAAAAAAAAATAATAATAAAAAAATTATTAAAATATTAACTTAAATAATTTACTAAAAATCTTATATTAATTTGTTATTAAATTAAATTGCCTAAGAATAATAATTTGAAAAAATATCACTCCATATAACGAAATAAAATAAAATATTTATCCAATTAAAGAAAATTTTAAATACAAATCAAAATATAAAAGCTAAATATAAGTTGTTGTCGTATCCCTCATGGAAGGAGAAGGGGTTGCTTCTGTTGTGATGTAGATCACCCGTAGGTAAGTCTGACTCCTGCTGCGTGTAGCTGAGAAGAAGGGGAGGGGTAGTGCCTTCGGAGGACATTTAGGGTGAACTACCCCGTATTTGTGTATCGTACGATAGAAACGAAGGGCAAGATGCTGAACATCCCAAAGCCATCGAGTCTCTCCGTGTTTTGAAACAATGTTTACAACAAAGTAGCCAGTGAGTTGAACATCCGCTCTAATGCACACCAGCGCCGCATTGCCAATGAGCTACAAGTTCAGGCATTACATATAAGCAATTTTTATATATAAAATTTTCTCAAAATAAGGAATTTACATATAGGCGGGTATTTAATAACTTACGGAAATTTATTAAAATCTATTTTGTATATTATTTAAGTATATTTATTTCAATTTAATTATTTAATGGATTGTATTTATGAAATCCCTTAGCAGGAATCCGCCGACATGTGGCAACGTGAGCCGCTGGTGAGCATTAAAACAAGAAATTCAATCCACTGGCAGCTTTGTGGTAGACACTATTTCAAAAAACTTGATGTTTGGTTTGTCTCTGGTCATTTGTGCACACATTAGGCTAATTAGACCGGGACTTGCATTTAACGAGGATTCCAAACAACTCATAAACATCCATGCCACCACCAGGCCTCCTGAAGCTTGTGGTACCAAAGGCCAAGAGTCAGCATATTGGCCATCAAGCCGCTCACAAAGTGAAGAAACTCCAATGGCGTTTGTGACATTCAATATCTTGTCTCTAGTCAGACTACTAGTTGGAGTTTTCCAATTTTCCCCACACGTACGTTATGAAAATGTTGGGTTGTTCCCCCTGAAAAGATCTAGTAGCTTCTCCGAAAGTAGTTCCTCCCGGAAGGCACTGCCCTCCTTCTTCAGCGACGCGATGCCAAGTCAAATTTCTAATTACGTGTGCATCACAACAGAAGCTGTACCCTTCCCCTCGGTAGATTACTCAACAATGGGATTAACAATTAGGTGCTGCTATGACATTGTGGATTAGACGTTTCAATAAAGAAAAATCTTTTGTGACCAGATATTTCCTTAGTTCGTTCCTCTTGTTTTTCAGATGAGACCAATTTGATAATTGGTTTCTAAATTTCGGTATTCAATGTGCTGTTTATGTTGCTCGAGAGTCTTTCAATAAAAATTTTTGAAAGGTCTTTTATTCGTAAGTTTTCAGTTGAACAATTCGATTTTTTCCACATTTGTAACGTTCGTTCTATACTAGACCTATTTCAAGAATATGGCTCAAACATGGGAACAATTTAATTTTTTGTTACAAAAATTTTGACAGGTCAGATTCGTAAGTTTGACCATCTACCAACTAACGATTTTTTCCACCTTTGGCGTAACGTCCCGCCTTGGCATGGATTAATACCACCATTTAATACCAGTTAAATACCACTTTCGGATACTTTCAGGGAACATGGCAAAATTTAATTTTTTTATTTACAAGCATATATATATATATAGAAATAAAAGAACTCTGGATTATTAAAATTTATTATTTACAAAAATGAAAATTAAAGATTTAAATTTTATTTACAAATTTAAAAATGCACGATTAAATCACAAGTGCAGTTCACTCTAACATCAGAGAGTTTCAGAGTTCTCCAGTCTACATCTAAAAATACTTGGTCTGCGGCAGACCTTAACTGTCACACGGCGTCATAC
>BPLR01003815.1:0-48059 GCA_021605095.1 Caerostris extrusa
ACGTACAGCCCAGCTATTCTCAAGTTGAGGCAGCTTTCCCTTTACTTTAATTGGTTGCCCGAAAAACAGCATGAATAGAAGTATTATATTTGGAATAACAACAACAATTAGCATGCTGTCTACTAAACAAGATAATTTAATCAAAATCTATTTTTAACTGATATCTTCTCGAAGTTAATGTCATTCACATTTTTGCTTATGTTTAATTAATGCATAACAACAAACATAAAAAAAATTAATGTGGTAAGATTATGGAGATTTTCTGACCTTTTCTACCAGTTCAAAGCTGAAGACCTCTTTTTTGGTGTCTTGGCGGTTTATTTTAACGGTTTCAAAAATTCTTAAAAACATTGAGCAAAGAATCTTCAAAAATGTTTGACACTATTTTTTGGAGTCGTAGACCTGAAGATTTCTTTAGGCCTTAAATACACTCTAATTGCATTAAAACTGCAGATTTGTTGTTGTTTTTCATGGAATAGAGAGAGAATGAGAATGTACAATAACTTTTTATAATCCTGTTACATGTAATCTGATATATATGTGTAGCACGCCATGGTAATGCCCTATATTCAAAAAAAAAATTGGTATGAGATATTTAAAAGTTAGACTTTGGTTTATTTTGTTATAAATATTGTAGTTGATGTGGATTTGTAAATATCTCTTTAACAATAATAATCAATATCATTTTTAAAAGTAATAATTCAACTCTTCACTGAAAAATCTTAGATGTTACGTTTTTCTAAGAAATATAGAATAATATTCCAAAAACTAATCTGATACGTGTATGTGTAAAAGGATGTGTCTGTATATGTATGCCAGTTTATATATATGTCTGTATATATACATCTGTATATGTTTATATTCAAAAAACACTGGTATGAGATATTCTTGTAAAGTTAGACCTTTAGTTTATCTGCTATAAATATTGCAGTCAATGATTTGTAAACATCACTTTTAATAAAGTAATAATCATATCGTATTAACGTAATGATCTTAACCTTTCACTGAAGTTTTACGTTTTATGGTAAGGCAAAATGTTTCGCCCTCTCTCTCTCATTTTTACGTTTACGAGTCTTTACATAGACAACATGACAACAACATTGTTCTTTTCGTGGAATAGAGGGGAAAATGAGATTACTTAATATCTTTTAAAATTGTTATATAATCTAATATATCTGTATGATAAGCGATATTTTAAAAGTTAGGATTTAATTCTTATTTTTCATTATAAATGTATGTCATAATCCTTAAAGTAGATTAATGCATCATCACTTTTAACAGTATAACAATCACTTTAACAGTAATAATCTAACGCTGCACTGAAAAGTTTTTGGATGTTATGGTTTTCAAGAAATATAGATAGATATCCCACAAACTAATTTAATTCAGATACAAGCGCGACATCTTCGGTGAAAATTATACAGAGTCTTTACATAGACAATGAAAATTTTCTTTTCAATAGAAGGGAAATGAGATTGTTTAATATCCTTTTTATAACTGTTATATAATCTGATATGTCTGTATGATAAGTGATATTTTAAAAAGTCAGACTTTAATTTTATTTTGCCACCCCATACAAATAATGCAATTTATGTGATTTGGTTCATGGTCAATTCTTTAATAGTAATAATCAATAAATATAATTCTTAACGTAATAATCTAACGTTTCACTGAAAAGTTTTTGGATGTTATGGTTTTCTAAGAAATATAGATAAATATTCCAGAAACTAATTATTTCAGACACGATATATTCTGAAAAGATTATACAGTCTTACATAGACAACTTCTGCTAATCTAACATGCTTCTATACTGAGGTGTGGGAAAATGAGATTAAAGTGCTCTTATCTTTTTTATGATCACAGATATAATCCACCAGGTTCAGTATGATGCTTCTCTGATATTTTAAAAGCTAGACTTTAATTTATTTTTCATTATAAATGAACTTTATAATCCCCAAAGATTTTCTGATTACTCAGATCACTTTTAATTATAATAAATTAATAATTCACCTCAACATATACTAATCACTTTTAACAGTAATAATTAATACTTTAACAGTAATAATATAACGCTTCACTGAAAAGTTTTTGGATGTTATGGTTTTCAAGAAACATTATGTGATAATACACTTTCAGAACTAATTATTTCTCAGACGGCACATTCGGAAGATCTATACAGCCTTGGCATATAGACAACTTTATAACACAGCTCTTCGCAAAGAATGGTGAAGTTATCAAAGATACTCGTTATAATTCAGTTATATAATCCGATATGCCTCGTATGATATCCTCAAAATTATTTCGCTGGTGCGTTATTTTAAAAAATAGCTTCTAACTCAATATATTCTCACTGTATGAAAATATTGCAATCCATACAATTTTTCAATATCATTTTTAACAGTAATAATATAACCTCCTCTAACTAATTCTTAATCTCAGGATATAAGGACATTTTGGTGAAAATTTCATACATAGACAACTGACAACAACTCACACATGAAACACTAACTGAAGCCCACCATCCCCTAATGGTAATAATCATCAGAGAATTCTTCCTTGGCAAAACCAAGTTCGTAACGTAATTGCAAATCAACAAATTGCTAGTTTTACATGGTACTCAAAAATAGACAACACACAGCCAGGAAATCATGAGGAAAAGTCTGAGAGGATTGTTTAATATCTTTTCACTCTCAATATAATCTGATATGTCTGGATATCTTCAAAATACGTGTGCAATGATTTTAGAGTTTAATTTTACAGCTTTCACTAGAGATATAAATAATGCAATCCATGTGGATTCGCTCATCAATTTTACCAGTATTAAGCACATCATTTTTACAGTGTTAATAATCAATATAATTTTTAACGTAATAATTTAACCTTTACACCTGAAAAAGCTTTTCTTTTAGACGCTAAATATTTCAAAAAGAAACATAGAAGATACACCCGTGGCAAACCAATTGACCAGATACAAGGACATCTCGGTGAAAATGATGTTATGAGTTCCTCCTGACAAATAACTTTGCTAGAAATGAATGTACTTGAAGCCCACTATCCCTAAAGGTAATAATCATCAGAAAGCATTCTTCGTGGCAAACCGCGTTCGTGACGGCTTATGTAAATCAAATTGCTGAGTTTTTTAGGCATACTGAAAGGAATGGTTAACCCCCTTCCTCATTTGATCAGCTGACCATATTTTTTTTTTTTTATTTCTATTCTTGCTTTGAAAATATATTCATTTTCATGAACTAAAAATATATATTATCTCAAATTTTTTTTAATAATCCAATGTTTTTATATTCATCTTCTTGAATATCCTTTCTTGATCTTTTTTTTTTTTTTTTTTTTTTTTTTTTTTGAACTGATGTTTTTTTGAATCACACAACTCTTTTATCCCATGAATATCACTTCTCGCCCTTTTTGAAAGATTTCTACATTGAAACAAAACAAAAGATTTTAACGACTTCCTCACTCACAGAGACATCTGACACTGATCAACAAAACTATCACTATAAAATAAAATGTAACTTTTCCCCAACATAAAAGCAAAACATTTTTCAACATCATCTATACCCTCCCAAAAGAGATATGACAAATACTAATCCAGAAACCTAACACAAACACTCCACTATACGCTTTTATTCTCTAACAAACCCCTATCATAATATAAGTACAACAAAAATCCAGTAAGGAAAAGTAAATTGCTTCTAGCTGCCTCCCCAAAACAATATAAGCAGGAACACAAAGCCAAAGACGCCCATAAAGCAAAAGCAAATTATCAGCTTGCAACATCTGAACTCTCCTATAAGATCTTACTAACAAAAACCTTACCAAAAAACAAGCGGCAAATACACCCTCAGCAAAATGTGATCTCTGTCACACACAGAACATTCAACTCTTCTCTCTCTCAATTCTTCAAAATTCCAAAGAAATTGAATGGCCCCAAAAAACCCATTAGCTTTCATCTGAATAATACCTTCAAGCTGCATTAAATGAACCCCCTCTGATATAATGAAAAAAAAGTTTATAGACAATTACTTTTGGGAGAAATAAGCGATGATAACAGCTAGCCGGCAATACAGGTATGATACTAGATGATGGTGGAAAAAAAAAAAAATTAATAATAACAATGAAAATGGTGCTCGTTTTCTGTAAGTATTGAGAGAGAGTTGGTGTTTGGAAATTTTCATAGTAACTGCTTTCACCTGCCCCCCTATTTACTATTCAAAAATCCTACAGAACGTACCTTGATGCTTGATACATATAGCTTGTACGCACTTGAAGTTTTGTACTGAATGTTTGTTACATATAGCATGTGGTACTGATGTTTTGTCCTGATGTTTGATGCGTATACCTAATATGTATATATGATATATACTGAATTTTTATACCATAGTTGCAAGTACCTTGAGGTTTTGTAATGAATGTTTGATACGTATAGCTTGTACGTACTTGATGTTTTATACTGGTTGTTTGATACGTATAGTTAATATGTAAACTGACTGTTTGATGCACAAAATTTAATATGTAACTTGATGTTAGATGCGTATAGCTAATCATGTACTGGAAGCTTTCATGTAATGAATGTTTGATATGTATACAATGTTTGATGTATATGATATATATATGTTCATTTGATAGTATATGATTTGATATATATATATGTTTGATATGTATATATTTGATATGTATATATATATGCATAATATATCTATATAAGGTTGGCGTATGAAGGTGTTTCACCGTTTAGAATACTGTACGCAGTTATACACTTCATGTTTGTACTGGATGTTTGATGCGTATAGCTTATGTGTGCGTTTTTTTGATGTTTGAATTGGATGTTTTGATACGTATAGCTAGTATGTACTTAATGTTTAGTACTCATTTGAACCGTATAGCTTGTGAAGCGCCTCTTGACAAAATGTAGCTAATAAATATGGTAGATATAGTTTCCACAAATGCCTATTTTACGTAAATAAAACAGAGATGTAACTACATCATGTCATGCATTGAGCTGATATTTCTAGATTTTTGGTGAAAAGATAAAAACGGAATATTATCCATTTATTAATAAAAAGTAAACATTTGAATATTATGAAGATTTTTAATGTTTTCTATTTTTATTAAAACATGTTTCTTGACTGGCTTTGTATTAAATAATACAATCAATTTATTTGCGATGAGCAATCAGTTTAAATGAACATTTTATATTTACTTAATCACTAAATATCCTTGCTAATCACCAAATATAAAAATATTATTTACTTACTTCGTTTCTTCATCCTTTCTGGCAATAAAGGCAGCCTACTTCTCAAGCCTGGCAATGAACTTCCCAGAGTATATGGGGTCAATACTGCATAAATAGTAAATGTATATTACACATAAACAATAACTTACTACAAAAATGGAACCAAATACCCAAATATAATGTCATGCATAAAATTTCTCTGTTTCTTCTTTATTCCATTATATATGATAATAATAATAATAATAATATATGCATAGATAGATAAATAAATATAGATTATTTTTATGTTTATTAAATGATTTTTAAATTCAATTTGTTACAGCGCAAAAGATCACTTCAGATAATGAACTTTTCCTTCCTTTGAGAGGTCTGAATAGTAGCGTGTACCCAGGATTTTTGCATTGTAAATGTTGTTGTTGTCGTATACCTTGGAAGAGTACAATAAAATCAAATTTCGTGGAGCATCTGAATAATATCGGCTATGTTGAATGTCAGCTCGGAGTACAAATCTCTTTCCTAGGAATGGTCCATACAATGTATAGCGGCTACAACAGCTGGGCAATCAAAGACAGGATGGGAGTAAGCTCGACGTCAGGGCAGTTGTCACTTTTGGTATTTTTAACGCCATCAGCAGGAATATTTATATTTTTGTGGTGTTTCATCCTTAATCTTGTGAAAGTAGTCGCTGTTTTTCTGTCAGCATTTAGTTCTGGAATTTGGTGTCTATTTTTGATTTTATAAGGAATTATAAGTTTACATTGCGAATGTTATGATGGATTTGTTATACAATTTGCATGTAGCGAATACCTGTAGTAGCTTTTTGTACAAAATGATCGTGGTTCTATTTCATTCCTTGTCAAATATACATTAGATATTTTCTTAGTTTATATATATATATAAAGGATAAAATAGATATTAGATTTTTTGTGCGTGCGTTTTTGGGTGCCTTTGCACAAATTATAATATATGTGCAACCGTACACAATTCTGGCATCCTGTAATAAACACAGCTTATGTGCATTCGATTGTTCGGAAATGTTGATTATTCACGATAATCCTAGATAAAGCCAATGATCTAAATAAGAAGTATTCGCTAATTGAAAAGAAACAAACAGGCTCGAAAGCAAATAATAATCATAATAATAATAATTCAATTTAAAGTTTAAATTAAATTATGTATATATTTAATTTTTGCTGGTAGCTAATGATAAAAGAAAAGCATTTACCCCAAAAATCTTATTAACTGGACTAAAAATTTTTTTGGATGTCAACATGAAAGTTTCTACATAGTTCCAAATATCCCCCACAAGAACCAACCTTATTTATTTTTTTAACAAATCAGATATTTGCTGACTGAAAGAAACGACAGACTCAGGAACAAATAATAACATTAATTCAATTTAATGTTTAAATTACAATGAAATTTTTTTTTCCCCTCCTACTAACTTACGATAAAGAAAAGAAAGTATTTACACTAAAATCCTTTAATTTGACTAAAATTCTTTTGGATGTCAACATCAAAGTTTCGTAGTACCAAATATCCCCCGCACACAAGAACCAACCTTATTTTTTAACAAATCAGATTTACCATTTCCTTCAAAATGGGGAAAGAAACGGATGACAGTCATTTATTTGAGTCTGACATGTAATCCGGGCAAAGTAACAGAGTCGGGATTTTTAATGATGTGGCTGGAAATCTGATTGGGCTTTATGACACTTTACAAACACATGAGACCGGGACGTACGGCTTAAAAGTGGATTCCGAACCTCTGCAAACATCCACGGCACCTCCGGGACTCGAGCCAAAAAGCCTGTGGCATCAAGCGCCAAAGAGCTATTCACTCTGCCATCAGACCCTTTACAGTATATATGTAGCCTACTCAATTCTGTGCACCCCTGCAATAAACGATTGGTTTATGTGCATTCGATTGTTTGAAAATGTTGATTATTCGCGACAATCCTTTACAAAGACAACGATCTATATAAGAAGTATTCGCTAATTGAAAAAGAAACAAATGGGCTTAGAAACAAATAATAATAATTCGAATTAATGTTTACATTAAAATGAAAATTTATTTTTGTTAGTAACTACTACTGTGCCCAACACGTAAGACCAATTTTTCAAAAAATTCTTTATTTATTATTCAAATTTTTCATAGCCTTCAAAGTAATCCCCACCGGACACAATGCGCTTATGCCAACTTTTTTTACGATTCTCAATGCATGCTGAAAAAGTCAATCGGCAGGGACGGCCTTCGAAGCGCCCGGCGATTCACGTTGAATCTCTTCAGTCGACACAAACGGTGCTCACCGAATACCTTCTGCAACATTCTATACGTTTCCGCAAACAAAATTGATATCAAGTTCTTTTTGCTCATTTAATTCAGACATTTCAAAAATTCGCCGGAATCAGTTTTAGCGTCTCACAAAGCCAAGCGTAACTCAAACACTAATGAATATTTTGACGTCAAATTTCACACAGATGTCAAGGACAGGGCCTGCAATATAAAAAAGGGGGAAAAAAAATTTGAATTCCATAAGCCCCGGGAATTTTAAATTGAAAATTGATCTTATTTTTTTGGACACAGTAGTATGATAAAAAGAAAGTATTTACCTTAAAAATCTTTTCAATTAGTATAAAAATTTTGGATGTCAACAACAAAGTTTCTACATATCTAAGACAAGTTTCTACATAGATATACAGTACGAAATATCCTCGCACACAAGAACCAACCTTATTTTTTTAACAAATCAGATTTACCATTTCCTTCAAAAAGGGGCAGAGAAACGGATGACAGTCATTTGAGAGTGACATGTAATCCGGGCAAAAGTAACGAGTCGGGATTTTTGGAGCTGGATTAGGGAACGGGACCCAAAATGACCCGGGGATCAAGCGTCGCCTTGCAATCATCATAACTCACTTCCCTTCAGGAAACCGCCAGCTTTTGGACATCTTTCCGACCTCATCTTTTTCTTTTTTTATTTTATTTTTTTTGTGTGTTTTTATTTTTCGGCGAACACATGGCAGGAATGTGACGGGAACGGGTGTTGAAGGATGGAAGACTTGTCGGGTGTTTTCTTCTCGTGGGTGAATTATGCCACACCAAATGGGATATTTTTGGGTAGGAATTTTTGCCCACATCCTTTTTGGAATTTTACTTTTCGTTCACTCCTGATAGGTGTGTAAATCATTATCTATATATATACACAGATTTGCGGAATGTGATTTTTCTTGTATGATTTTCGTAATCTTAATTGCAAAATGGAGGGTTGGTTTGGTTTGGTTTGGTTTGTAGTTCTACGGTTATTTTGTGCACACTTTAGATAATTAGATCGGGACATACAGTTTAACATGGATTCCGAACCACTCACAAACATCCATACAACCACCAGGATTCGTACCTGAATCTTGTGGTACCAAATGCCAGAGCGTTAACCTATTGGCCATAAGTTTAAGCAATATAAGAGGGATTAACATATAGTAATTGTTTTTAAATATATTTAAATGAACGTAAGAATGTTATTTTTTCTGTTATTTTTTTTATTAAAATTGTAATTTCAGTTAACGTTACCGAAAGCTAAGAAAAAAAAATAATTCCGAAATGTTTAAGGTTGAAAATGAAATCGTCTTATGACACCTACAGTAGGTAGCAGAAAATAAGTGAATATTAATATAAAACAAATTAAGGAAATTTTATTTTTTTCAATTCCTTCTATTAGCTCACACTCCCCCTATATATATCTTGTGTAAATTTTTCAAGCCTTCATACAATACTTTTTATTCATCCACTCAAGTTCAAATACATTTTTTGGAACTTGTAGTGGATGACACGGGATGTTAAAACAGTTTTTTTCCTCAAATATTAATTCTGTAATTGAATTTAATTAATTAATTTTAGTTTTTTTTTTTAGATTTAAGTTGCATGTATCTAATAATAGATGGCTCCAGATAAACTTAACAAAATGAATCAAAATTATTTATAAAGGACTTTCTGCAATACAGTGAAAAAAAAAGTAGGAATTGACTTTAAAAAATTATTTTTATATTGCTTTATTTGTATGATTTTCTTAATCTTAATTGCAAAGAAGGGTGGGGATTTTATTTATTTATTTTTTTATTTCCAATGACAGGCTACAATTAGTAATAAAATAAAAAGAACACAAGAAATATGAAAACAACAACGAGATTCGAAGAAAATCACATAGTGACATGTTTAGCCCATAAGGGCCCCAGCCTCCCAGTAACGACCCTACACAGTAGAGGAAACAAGTGCAGAGCAGACAGGAAGGTGGGATGAATTCATGTCCTCTCCAAGACTTCAGAGCATGCATTTTGGGCTTGCAAATATTTTCATTCGAAAAGATGACTGACCAAACAAACATGGTCCGTCAGGAATCTGAAAAGAGCAACTGCTTTAAACCTGGACTGATCAGGTATGTTTAGAATAAAGTTAAACTAGGGTTTAGATGAGTTGCCTTCACGTAAATTATCAGATAGAGTATTCCGGAAAAAAGTCTCGGATTATCAATTTCATCGAGTGAAAAGAGATGTCTTTACAAATTTCCGGTAAGGTTTATACCATTTTCGGCAAGAGAATTCGCCTTCTCATTACCCAGGATCCCACAATGCCTGGGATCCACTGCAAAATGATATCCTTGCTCTTTGAATCAAGGTCTTCAAGACAAGAGATGCATTTATCAGTTTGGTTTATCGCTCTATGGTTATTTTGTGCCTATCTTAGACTAATTAGACTGGGACATAAAGTTTAATGTGGATTCCGAACCATTACTACTATTACACTGCACCGCATCACTGTACCTAAAACTGGGTTGCCCCTTTACAGTTTGGGAATGATGTGGGTGAGAAGTCTGATTGGACTCTGTGACGTTCAACAATCATATGAGACCGGGACCCACGGCTTAAAAAGGATTCCGAAACACTACAAATATCCATGGCACCGAATGCCAGAGTGCTAGACCCTCCAGACGACTGCCAGGAATCGAACCTGAGCACCAGCCAATTGGTTATCAGGCCGCCAAAGGGGGATTCCTCCTGACTACTGAGTTCTTCTTTTACGACTAATATTTTCGTATTATTATTTCGAATTATTACTAATACTTCGATATACTCTTTTGGCTATTTATTGAATGTGATAACGTTTCTTGTAGAATTTGGAAATTTTATTGTTCATTTACGACGACATTTATCTTACTTCTGTATATTCTTTTAGAGATTCCTGTTTTAAGCACACGCATATGGGAAAAGCACAATTTTTGCAGCCAATGGATTCTACCAACAAGTTTAACATGCAGTGACCAAATTATCGGAAAAATCCAAATTTTAAAAGTAGCTAATTAGTAGCATTATTAGTAAATTAGTAATATTTTTGTAAATTTTATTACTCAAAATAAAAAAATAGGAATAATATTTAAAACTTATTTTTCGATTTGATCTTTTTTTTATAATAAATGTTGCGTTCTATATTTATTTTTCTTGACTGTGATTCTTCAAAATTCTCAATTTTCGACACCCGACTACCCACCTCTGCTTAACTGTTTCCATTTAATTTGTTCAACGCGAGAATTTCATTCACAATCGTTATACTACATTGCGTCTGTCGCGTTGCCATGGCAATGGTAACAGTTTAAAAGGATTTCCATCGATTGCAAACCGTACAAGCTGCAAAAGCAATTGGCAGCAAAGGATCATCCATATATGGCAGAAAGAAGTCAATGAGGAATCGAGAAATGAACTGGATTGATCTTTGGACACAAATCGTCATTTGGGAAGACGAGGTTAAAGGGCCTCTAACTTACAAGAAGTTGAACGAATTGTTGAAAAGGCATATGGACAGTTCCGTTTTTGCAATAAATTAACTAAATGTAAATGAAAGAAGAGGGCATGAATTATGAAAAAAAAACTCAACATTCTTTATCGGGAAACTTATGTCCAGAGACGGATTTTCCTATAGGCTAACTAGGCTTCAGCGAAGGGCCTCAAGATCAAGAGGAGCCTCATATTATCCGTGCCCCAATTCTTATAAAGATTTAGCCTTTATTTATTATCCGTGCCCCATTTTTTATAAAGATTAGTACCCATCACAACATGTTTCATTTAACATATTGATATATGTTATATCACAGTAATGACGTATTTTATTATCTCTCATGTAATTTGCAAACTTAAAAATGGGAGGTGAAAGGGGCTCTTTTCATCTAAAGGTTTTGGTTTGTCGCTCTACGGTCATTTTCTGCACACTTTGGGCTAATTAGACAGAGTCCTACAGCTTAAAGTGGATTCAGAACCACTACAAACATGCATGCCACCTCCGGGTCTCTAACCCTGTGTCACCGAGGGCTAGTCACTCGGTTATTAGACCACCAATACAATAAATTAAATTTTTAACATGAAGCCCTAGAGGCTTGCAAAATAATTTTTTCGGCCAAAGTAATTTCTGGATTCATTTGAGCTACAATGATAATAAACACATAAATTAATAGAAATTGCATGAAGAATTTTACCTGTTGAGTATTTCTTTTAAATATGAACAGAACTTATTTTTCTCAAGCAATTCAATGAATTTATGTCTTTATTATTATTGCCGTTCAAATGAATCCAGAGATTACTTACTTTTAAAAAAAAAAAATGTTTTGTTTGTTCAAAAGAAGAGACTTTGCTTAGAATTTCCCTTTACGAAAATTTAAAAAGAAAATCTAGAAATTGAACACCCAAGAAAATTTATCGTCGTTCAAATGAAACCAGAGGTTACTTTTGACAAAAAAAAATTTTTTTTTTTTCATTTTTCTGAGGTAGATTCACCGAGTTAATTTATATTTAATAAGCTATTTATGATTAATTTATTGATATTATACTTATTTGCTTTAAAAAATGTTTTCTGTTTAAAGAGAAGCTCACAATTCAAAGAGACGAAAATTTAAAAACTGAAGAAATTACAAACATCCAAGAAATGTTTCCAACAGATAAAGACAATCAATTGCTACTGTTTAAAAATGCTATGCCACGTAGCACACTATGCGAATAAAACCAGTTCAAATAAAAGGCTTACATATTTTTATTCCTTTTTTATTTTTTTAAGATTTTCAACACACGATAATAAAGAACTGTGAGCATTTATTACCTAGATAATTCTACTCCAACTGCCTGCTCTGCTTCTCAGAAAACGTCCTTGACCCTAAAATTTAAAAACAAACAAACAAAAAAAGAACTCTTCGTCTTTTCAAGGTTTTTTTTTTTTTTTTTTTCTTCTTTCTTAGATGGCATTACTTTTAAAGAATATGTAAAGTAATTAGGTCTTTCCAAAATGGCTACCTTGCCTATCATTATTATTCTATTTTTTTTTTAAATAAAAAAACCCTTTTGGGATTCGAAAAAAGAGAACATTTTAAAAGAATAATAAGCAATAATCGAACGGAGAACTTCACAGGTGGTCTACCGGTGACGCGTGCCAAAAAAGAATGCTGCACAATGTAAGGCGGAAATCGCAAAGGACGATGTGGAAAAAAAAGAAAGAGAAGTTCGGTTCTTTTGTTGTGGTGGAAAGCATCCAAGTGGAACTTTGTTACGTCTTGCTTTGTCAGAAACAGGATGCTTCAAGAACGGGACAGCGAAATGACGCAATGTGGTCTCTTTTTTGTTTTGTTTCTGACATCTCGTTATTCACTCAAAATGCAGTTAAAAAGTTTTTTGAAAAAAAGGAATTTTGTATTTGCAGTAAGTATGAACAAAAAGGTTTATCGATTACAATAAGATAGAAATAAATGTTTGAATGTCATGGTTGGTTTAAAGAGTATAGTTTTAATGCCATAGTTGGTTTTAAGACTATAGTTTTTATGTTATAGTTGGTTTTCTTGCGTCTCACTATCCACTAAAAATGCAATAAAAAAAAATTTTTTTGGGGAAAAGAAATTTTGTAAATTGAAACAAAAAATAAAAATATTATTGATTATAATAAAATTAATAAACCCAGAATTAATATAAGAATGTTATAGTTGGTTTTAAGACTATAGTTTTAATGCCATAGTTGGTTTTAAGACTAAAGACCTTTTTTAAGTTTAAGACATAGTTTTAATGTTATAGTTGGTTTTCTTACGTCTCGTTAATCACTCAAAATGCAATAAAAGTTTTTTTTGAAAAAAAATGAATTTTTGTAACAGGTGGGGTGAAATGTTCGTAGGCGGACACAGATGGCGCTACTATTAAATCCATATGATTTTTAATTAGCCCTAACCTTCAAAAGACACGTGTATAAATTTGACAGCTGTTGCACTATTAGTGTTGAGTTGTAGCATTTCTAGTGAAGTTATAGCATTTTTAGTGTTCATCACGTGCAGTCCACTCGGCTGACTGTCGATTAGACCTGGTGTGAAATAATGGAGCCATGTTTCATCCATTGTCACATATCGACACAAAAATTCAGGTTTATTAGGATTGAACAGCTCCAAACACTGCTTAGAATCATCAATTCGTTGTTGTTTAAAGTCGATTGTGAGCTTGCGCGGCACCCACTTTGAACAGAGTTTTCGCATATCCAGATATTCATTCACGATATGTCCAACACGTTCCTTTGATATCTTCAGGGTCTCAACTATCTCAATCAACTTTACTTTTACTTCACTTTCACTTACAACCGTTATCAGAAATTATTTTGTGGACTTTTTTTTTTGATTTTTCGTCGGTAACACCCTCTTTGGGGCGTCCACTACGTGCATCGCCCTCGGTGCTCATTTCGCCTCGTTTAAATTTAGCAAACCACTTCTACGGTTGATTTTCCTGGTGCAAAGTCCGAATAATGTTTATCAAGCCAAGCCTTGGCTTCAATATTTTTTTTCGCCAAAAAGCAATGCTTTATTAACACATGAAATTCCTTTTATCCATTTTTTTCGAAGAAACAAATTTTGCTTCACTAAAAATGCTATAACTCACATACTAATAGTGCAACAGCTGTCAAATTCATACACGTGTCTTTTGAAGGTTAGGGCTAACTTAAAATCATATGGATTTAATACTAGTAGCGCCATCTATGTCAGCCTACGAACTTTTCAGCCTACCTGTTATTTGCAGTAAGTATGAACACTTAAGTTTATCGATTCCAATAAGATTAGTAAACACAGAATAAATATTCTAATGTTATAGTTGAACTAAAACTATAGTTTTCATGTTATAATTGGGTTTTCATTATTCACTTTTGTTCTTGCAGTAAGTATGAACAAAAAGGTTTAATCATAACAATTAGATTAGTACACCCAGAATAGATATTCGAAGGTTATAGTTGGTTTTAAGACTATAGTTTTAATGTTATAGGTGGTTTTCTTATGCCTTATTACTTATTCAATATGTAGTAAAATTTTTGAAAAACAAAAAAGAATTTTGCATTTGCCATAAGTATGAACTAAAAGGTTTATCGGTTGCATTAAGATTAGTATACCCAGAGCAAATATTCGAATGTTATAGCTGGTTTTAAGACTTCTCTTAAAAAATTTTTTTTTAAATTGCATGCCTATAAAAAACTGTTGAATGGTGACAGATATTTAGATTGTATGCCTGAATTTTAATACCGGACATGCGCAAACCGTTATCCACCTTTGTTTTTCTAGAAGTCTGACTCATGTGCCCATTTTTCTTTTTAATATACACCTATCTGTGATTTATTTATCGAGACACAAATTTACTGTTTTTATTTTATTTTACAAATGATAACTTTTAACATAAACTTTTTTTAATTCATATTGTTTTAATTTGCATATTATTATAATTGAGCTTTATAGCTTTTATAGCGCTTTTTAAACGTAGCATCATTGAGTGCGGTCAGTACTTGGGTGGGTGACCACCTGGGAACACCGCGTGCCGTTGGCATTCACAAATTTGGGACCTGAATGGCCGAGTGTCTGGCGCTCTGGTGCTCGGTGCCACAGGTTTCGCGTTCGGGCCCGGCGGTGCCATGGATGTTTGTAGTGGTTCGGAATCCACTTTAAGCCGTAGGTCCAGGTCACCTATGACTGTAAGAGCGTCACGGAGCCAAAAGTCAGACTTTTACCTACGGGTGCTCCATCACAACAGAAGCTGCTTCCTTCCCCTTCAATCATGAGTACGTATGGGTTCATGGGCTTGGCCAGCCAAGTGGGATAAGAAACAACAACATACTGTATTACTTGATTTTCAAAAAATAATTTAACTTTCTGTAACATTGTTCTGTTTTTAAATATACCATAATACTTTAATACTTTAATTAAAAAATGAATTTAAATTAAAAAGTATTGCATAATACTTTAATTTAAATTCATTTTTGTATTTATATTTGTTTATATAACAGATAGTATAGTTTTAGAATCAATGATAATTAAAATACGAACTTAACAAAAAGCCTTCGATACTTAAATTTTGCAATTGTTTAATACAAAAAGTTAAAAAAAAAATAGTTAATTTGTAAATATTTAATAAAGCAATTTAATTTTCATAACTTGAATATGTTACACTTTTAAAATATAAAAACATTTTAAATGATATAGAGAATGAATATTCACCATAAATAATTTGTTCTTTAAATTCTATTATAGCATTTTTTTAATGTAAAATGAAAACAGATTTTCCAAATATAATTTCTCAAAAATTAAAAATTACATTTTATTTTATATATAAATCGTCACTATTATTTATATATTATATAGCTATTTATAATATATACACTGAAACAACATAAAAAATAAAATAAAAACAAACTCATACCACTATTCGAATAAAACCTTTTGAATTATTTTCAAGTACTTAAGCGATACAAATGATTAAATGCGGAACAATTGAAACTTTATCAACACAAGATGTCCAGCTACTTTAAATTTTTCAAATGTCATTAATGTTTTGTTTTTAAATTTTATAATGAAACATAATTGCGCAAAAAATCATATCCATTCTTTTTTGACATTTTGAATAGTTATTATTCAATAGTTAAATTGTCTTTATATTATTTGATTTTTCTTGGCAGACAGTTGGGAAACTAGTAATTTATTACAAAGATTATAGAAACAGATACATTTTTTTATTTAGATATTAAATGAAATTTAAATACTTATCAAACATTTAATTTTATTGAGTTTTTTTTATCTAATAAGTTAAGTTATGCCAAACGATAAAAGTCTTACTGCAAACGATTTCTTTCGTAAATCTGATACAACTCAATTCATCATTTTATAGTTTGGTTACCATAACATAATTCTTGATTTTGACTGTATTTTCTTATATGGCGTCATTTTGATTTTCAAAAATAATTTAACTTTCTGTAACATTGTTCTATTTTTAAATATACCGAATTTTTATAGCGTATAAACTAAGAAAAAAAAAAAAAAAAGAAATTCAATTTCTTTTATGCATGTCATATTTAATAATAATATATTTGAACATATTTTTTTCTTTTCATTTTATTGCGTGTGTAAAAGTTTTCTAATCTCAACATTTTACTTTTTAATATGCAAAGTACCATAAGGGTGAAACGACTTGTGAATTTAATTTTACTGAATGGGAAAAAGCCAATGATAACGAAGATAAAAAGAAACGAAAAAGATGACGTTAAAAAGATGAATACAAAGTTATTACTTGACATTTTTTATTGAAGTATTATTAAAAATGTAACGGCGAGGATTTTTGCTGCCTACTTTCAGAAATTTATTTCATTTGAAAACGTAATTAAAAAAAATTTTCAAAAATGAAACCTGCTCGTCAAATTTCAACTTATCATGTGTGAACATTCGAGAACGGTGAATAAACTCAGGAATATGCCAATGTTTAATAATGCACGATATATATGAAGCAATTGATTGAATACGACAAGAATGGCTAAATTCAATAGGCACAGGAATATAGCGATGTTGAATAGATCAAGAACTTCACGAAGAATGAATTGTTCAAGAATCTTTAAAAAGAATACACAAAAGTAAAATAAATGTAATCATAAATGTAGAATGAAATATTACAAATTCTACAAGAAACGCTAAACATTCAATAGCCAAATGAATATATCAATGTTTGAAAATTCTAGGCATAAATAAAAGAATGAAGTATTCCAAATACAATGAGAAGCTCTATACAGCTCAGTAGGCACGGGAAAATGCCAAAAGTGATAAATATGAAACTTCAAGAAGAAGGAATTGATCAACGCACTACGAGTACATACAAATGTTTAAAATCCCAAGCCAAAACATGAAAAATGATTACCAGATGCGATATATTTTTTTTACAAATGAATACGTTTAAAATCTTAATACTTAAGTGATAAATTTAAAAATGTGTAACTTAAATATATTAAATACAGAATTAATAAATTTTATTTTATTTTGCAATAATGTCAAGGTCAATAATAAGTGTACTCGTAACCTCTCTGCTCCAGCCAGGGTATAAGGCAATTTGGCCGTCTTGCCACCCTATTGTTACGCCACTGAGAATAGGTTATTTGTAAAATATCAAATGCTGATTCATTGTTACAAGGATTTTCTTACTGTAGCTCTTTTTTAAAAATAACCGAAAATTATGTTTATATTAAACAAAATTTTTGATTTATTATAAACAATAACAATTTGAAAGAACAATAATGTATTCCTGGAAAAGAATTCAATGAGCTAACGAAAGGATATACAAATGTGATTTTTGAAGGTATTTTTATTTCTATTTTCTGTTGAGATGTAAATTATTTTTAAATAAAGAACACAGAAGTTATTGTCATATTTCAGTTGAAAGCATAGAATATTTAAGCTATTTTGGAGAATTTTTATACCATGAGGTTCAACATTTTAAAAGTTTAGTGGTCTTGAATGGCCGAATGTCTAGCGTCTTGGAAATTGGGGCCTCAGGTTTCGGGTTCGAGTACCAGTAGTGGCAGGGATATTTGTAGTGGTTTGGAATCCTCCGTAGGTGCCGGTTTCATGTAACTGTAGAGCGTCACAGAGCCAAGTCAGACTTCTACCTACGGGTGCTCCATCACAACAGAAGCTGCCCTTTTCTCTCTTCAACCATGAGTCCGTATGGGTTCGTGGACTTGGTCTAAATCAGAAGTGACCAACCCAAATGATCTTGCGGGCCACTTTTGGAAATGCATCCTAACTCCGCGGGCCGTATCTAAAATTATATATCCCCATATTAGATTTAGAACCATTATATATAATTTTTTTAGCGAAAAATTGAAGCAAAATGAGTTATTATTATTGTGTTCACTATTATTCTTACATGTAAACGTAGATAATATAATAATAATAATGATAGTAAACGCACATTGTAAAGAAATATGTAACACTAAAAATGAAATATAAAAAATATATAAATATAAATGAAATCATTAAAAAATATTTATTTTAGTAGTGCGATATTTGTTTCTCCACTCCTTGATTTACATTTTACAAATCGATCTCAATTTGGATATTTGCAAATCGTAATTGTTATTGCAGTTTAGCGTCTGTTACGTTTGAGCGTGTTTTGTATTTGGTCAATTTCATTTTCTAGA
Organism: Caerostris extrusa; assembly: GCA_021605095.1. Taxonomy (NCBI): domain Eukaryota; kingdom Metazoa; phylum Arthropoda; class Arachnida; order Araneae; family Araneidae; genus Caerostris; species Caerostris extrusa. The sequence continues at coordinate 18,753 of BPLR01003815.1, forward strand.
AAAAAAATGATTCGCAGGTGGAAGTTGAACCAAAAGAACTAACAACTTTTTGTCTCAGATTTCTCAAATTGGATCATAGGGATGTACACATAATGTTTTTTTTTTTTTAATACATTAGTTTTCGCTACTTTGGGTATTATAAAATAAATATATTTTGTAAAATTGCGAGAATCTCACGAGCTGGAAAAATGTTCAAGGCGGGCTAATGAAATATGGAACAGCAATAAAGAATTAATCCAAGAAGTCCATCCATTGTTTTAATAAAAGATTTAAAATAACGTACTGAGAAATTTTTGTAACATTTTATAAGAAGAAAAATCTTATAAGTGAAAAATTGTTTTCAGTTTTATTTTGCTATTTGAAAACTCAGTTGTCTTATAATTCTACAAATATAATTATTTAATCAATCCTTAAATCAAAATAAGTAAATAAAAAGTAAGAAAAAATGGTTAAAGAAATATTTAAATTATCTCATGGAATTTTTCTCAACTGTTTAAAACTTAAAAATAGAAACAATAGTCTGCAAAACGATTCAATTCAAATTGAATAAAAGTCCCTCTGTCTTTCAAATACGTTTTATAGCTATCTAATTTTAAATCCAACGAGGAAGTAGTACTTTTTCTAATGCAATGATGTACAACATTCCGCATAATAAATCTCTTGGTAGTTTATAAAAGACTTTACTGCATACAATCCTTTCACAACTATTTGAAGATTACGTCATTCACTAAATAAAAGATTCACCAGACCAAAAATGAACTTCTTTGATTTGATTTTGCCATCACGGAAATGCCTATTAAACTACCCAGAACTCGCTACAAAGATTGTTTTTATCCTTCTTCTGATAACATCGCTGAATTCAATGATTGGATTGTAAAAATCACAATGCTATTTCAATGATAGATGATTCCTTTTCATTACTCAGATAAGAGAGACATCCCAAAAACAACACAACTCGTCTCTGGTCTTTGTTTTGAATTTAACAGTTCCTGATTTTTAACTCATATATATATTTTGGCTGATTTGTTTTGAATGGTTTTTTTTTTTTTTTGAGGTTATGATAACATTGTTTGCTTTAAAAGTTTGTTTGTTAATTTACATTGTTTATTTTTTATTTGCTGAATTTGATTTTTTTATAAATATAATCTTTGAAAAACAAAACTGCAGTTCTTTTTATCAGAGTTTCCCCCTTTTAAAAATATTTAATGTTTTTCTTTACTGTATTTACATTAAATTAAATATGCTTATTTAATAAAAAATATTATTTGATTTTCAAGGAAGATAAACTACTGTGTACAAAAAGTAAAACCAATTTTCAATTTAAAATTCCCGGGGCTTATGGAATTTCACTTTTTTTTTCTTTTTAGGTTGCTGGCATTAAAAAGTTTTAGCATCTCACAAAACCGTAACTCAAACACTATTTTGACGCCAAATTTCACACAGATGTCAAAGACGGTGCCAGCAACCTAACAGATAAAAAAAAAAATTGAAATAACATATGCCCGGCAAATTTAAATTGAAAATTGTTCTTACTTTTTGGACACAGTAGTATTTTGGTTCATTTGTTTTGAATGGTTTTTTCGAGGTTTTGATAACATTGTTTGCTTTGAAAGTTTGTTAATTTACATTGTTCAGTTATTTTATTTTTTTTTTTCTATAAATATAATTTTGGAAATCAAACTGCAATTCTTTTTATTAGATTATTCGTTTCCCATTTTTAAAAATATTGAATTTTTTTCTTTACTGCATTTACATTAAATTAAATACACTTATTTAATAAAATATTATATGATTTTCAAGGAAGGTAAACTTATCGATATCGGCCATCGGAAATAATAATACTGAATAAACAAGATATAATTATTTGCTTCTGCATTTAAAAGTAGAAATATAATAATGCAAGAGATATATGAAGCAATTGATTGAATACTACAAGAATGGCCAAATTCAATAGCCACATGAATATAGCAATGGTGGATATATCAAGAACTTCATGAAGAATGAATTGTTCAATAATCTCTGAAAAGAATATATATATATAAGGAACCGGAACAAGAAAAGTAAGATTAATGTAGTCGTAAATGAAGAATGAAGTATTCCAAATTCTACAAGAAACGTTATCACATACAATACTCAAAAGATTATTTTAAAGTTTGAACATTCCAGGCATAAATGAAGTATGAAGTATTCCAAATACAATAAGAAGAACTATACAGCTGAATAGGCACCAGAAAATGCCAAAAGGGATAAAGATTAAACTTCAAGAAGAAGGAATTGATCAACGCACTACGAGCACTTATAGCCATGGGAAATACAAATGTTTAAAATCCCAAGCCAAAACAAGAAAAGTGATTCAAAAACCATACTACAAAACACATCAAACAAAGGCCAAATTCTCCAGAAAATTCCGTAAGGATAACGTTATTCATGAATCATTTCAAAGAGTTAAAAAAGGGCCCAAAGTACCATTTTCCGCCAAAATTTGGAATGGACTTTTATTTGCTTGGCCCTCATTTTCGGATAACGTCACGAACCCCTAACCAGCACAACATAATGTTCACACATGATAAAAAATTTACTAAATTAATGAAAACATATATAGTAAAAGAATGCCATTTAAAGGTCATTCTAAGGAATGTTACATTTTTATTTTGCCATGTCTGGCAAAAAGGATAACTGTAAATATGGAAAAAACATTCTATGTTTCACGCTAAAAAAAACTTTTTATTTACGTTTACCCAGAAAGTATTTATTATAATTATTATTAAACATGAAAGTCTGGGTTTATTTTTAATAATCAGTAGACTAGCACTAATTAGGTTAATAATCAAAGCCATTTACAATATTCTCCGAAATTCTTAACTCAATTAAAATATTCACTAATTGTTTAAACTCGCGAAATTTCCTTAATATTAAATAAAACTATAAAATTCTTTTAATTTCCAAGAAATTTCTACAGTTAAATTAAGGCTTTTGTTGTCAAACGAAGCATACATCTTGTTAAATTTAATTAGTTGAAGATTTTGTTTCCTAATTGGAACTGCTTCTTTATTAAAATTTACTGCTAATATATATCAAAATTATTATACAAACTAAATTAAGCATGTGAAGAACTAATTCACTACATATTATATAGTAAAGATTATTAACAGAATAAACATTTCTTTAAATTTTTTAAATAATTATAAACATCTTAAAGGTTGGAAAAGTATAAGTTTCGTTTAAATTTTGCATTTTCCAATAATTTTCTCCGGGCATTGGAAAATCTAAATTATACGATTAAAACGATTTTTCGATTAAACAATCATACTATTAAATATGATATTTCGATTAAACAATTAAATATGATTTTCGTTTAAATACGATTTTCTGATTAATACGTTTTTTTCTTATAAATACGATCTTACGATTATACGATTAAATACGATTTTACGATTAAACGATTTTACAATTAAATACGATTTTAGATTAAACGATTATAGGATTAAATACGATTTTTCGATTGAACGATTTTTCCGATTATACGATTAAATACGATTATACGATTAAATACGATTATACGATTTTCGATTAATAAGATTTTCGTTAAATGATTTTTTTAAACGATTAAATACGATTTTTGATTAAACGTTTTTACGATTAAATATGATTTTTCGATTAATACGATTTTTCTGATTAATACGATTTTTCTATTAAATACGATCTTACGATTATACGATTAAATACGATTTTACGATTAAACGATTTTACAATTAAATATTTTAGATTAAACGATTATACGATTAAATACGGTTTTTCGATTAAATACGATTTTACGATTAAACGATTTTTCAATAAAACTATTTTATTATTAAATACGATTTCCCGATTAAATGATACTATTTTTACAATTATACGATTAAATACTATTTTCGATTAAATGATTATACTATTAAATACCATTTTCGATTAAATGATTATACGATTAAATACTATTTTTTGACTATAAGATTAAATACTATTTTTCGATTAAACAATTATACGATTAAATACTATTTTTCGATTAAACAATTATACGATTAAATACTATTTTTCGATTAAACGATTATACGATTAATTACTATTTTTCGATTAAACGAATATACAATTAAAAGCTATTTTTATACGATTAAATATAATCTAAGCCAAATATTGTTATCAATTTCATCAATTTTATTGTTTTAGTTCAAAATCAGTGTTTTGTAACTAAAACAATTAATGTGTGGTGTCAACATTTCACCAAAAGGTTTAAATAATCTAAAAATAAAGATAGCTAATTTAAATATAAATGCATCAGTGAATTGAATACATTGTAATATTTTTGAATTCTTTATTAAAATTTATAGCTTTTTTTTATTCAAAAATTTTCTATCTTATCGGACTACAGAATATCTTCAAAAAGCTTTAATTTACTAAAAGTTCTTTGAATTTATTAAAAAAAAATTTTTTTATTAAAGCGAAATTTCAAATAGTCAATTTTTTCAATAATGCATTCCATATTTCATTTTTATGAAGTTAAAGTTTAAAATCATAGATTAAAGACAAAAAAAAAGAAGAATTTTCCATTAGCAACAGATAAAAGTAAATGCAAATATCTGGCAACAAGTTAAATATTGTATGAGTTATGAATACGATGCGACAGATACGAGTTACGAATAGAAATTGATTCGAAAATTCTTCGACTTTTTTTTTTTTAAAGTTAAATATTCAATCTTTATCTAAGTCACACGATAAATTATTTAAAATTTGTAAAAATGAATTTTCGCTTAATAATCTATTTATGGTATAAAAGCTATACTACTGTACTACTGTTTTTTTTTTCAAAATTCTTTATTTACTCTTCCAAATTTATTTCATCGCCTTCAAAATAATCTTCTCCGGACACAATGTACTTGTGCCAATTTTTTTTTTCCAATCCTCAATGCATGCTAAAAAGCAATCGGCAGGGGATGATTTTCAAGGTGCGCGGCGATTCACGTTGAATCTCTTCACTCGACTCAAAACGGTGTCCCCGGAGTGGTCTTTTGAGTTTAGGGAATAGCCAGAATTTGCACGGTGTGAATGCGGTGGTTGTGGAACGATATGGGTTTCATTTTCGGCGAAAAAGTCATGAAGAATCACTGCAGTGGGAGCTGGCGCATTCAGTGTTTTCGGTACCACTCGAGATTTGACGCGTTTGAGATCCAAAAGGGAATTGACCGATCCTTTTGGAATTCCAACATCATCAACAAGGTCTCTAATTGTAAATCGACGGTTTGCAATTTTTAGGACGTGAGCTTCGTCGGTTGAGGTTGGTGGTCGACCAGAGGCCTTTTCATCTTCAACGCGTTTTCTGCTTTCTTTGAACTGTTTTTACCACTTCTAATATAGGAATGCTCATTGAATGCCTTATGCAACATTCTATACGTTTCCGCAATTTAACGCAATTTAGTTCTTGCTCAATTCAAAAATCGTCGGAATCACTTTTAGCGTCACACAAAACCAACCGTAACTCAAACACTAATGAATATTTTGATGTGAACTTTCACACAGATGTCAAGGACAGCGCCAGCAACTTAAAAGAAAATAAACAATTGAAATTCCATAAGCTCCGGGAATTTTAAATTGAAAATTGGTTTTACTTTTTGGACACAGTAATATACTGTTGTATTTCTTTTTTTTTTTTCATAGCAAGATCAATATTGATCTGCAAATTTGAAATAGCATAAATGCACAGAAGTTTCAGATTAAAAAGAACAAAATTAACATTTTAATATATTTTATCTAATAAATTTATTAAGATGTGATTTTTAATATTTTAACTTTTAATACTAATTTTCAAATATTTATAATTTTTCTATTTTTTTTTTAATTTATGAAAATTTTATATTTTGAAATTAATTCATTATTATACGAAAGATTAAATCAGGCGTGGCCCGCCTTGAATATTTTTCTGGCCCGTGAGATTTATCACTTTTACAAAATATATTTATTTTATAATGACAAAAGTACGGAAAATCAATGGATTAAAAAAATTCGTTAGGTGTTCATTCAAATATTCAAAAATTAACTGTTGAAATTATGAGAAAAAATTAACTTTCATTTTAAAATAATATTCTTGCGAAAATATAACAGATACTGCCTGTTTTATTTATGAATTCGCAGAATAATTAAATTATATTATGCGAACTCTTAGTGCGCGAGCATCTTGGAACATGTAATATAACAGGTTCTATGTTTCACTTTAAGTGACCTCAGTGACCATCCCTAGATACGCACAGATTGTTGATAGCAGCAGTGTGATAACCAAGCAAACCCCACTCTTAGTTCAAATTGTTAGCGCTTTTTGTTCAACTCACACCTGCAAATAGTTTTTTTTGTTCGAAAACGAAATTGCCCAAACACAAAATAAGCTCAAACATAGCACTAACCTGCAACACCCATTACGATGTATAAATACCCAAATTGAGATCGATTTGCAAAAACTAAGTGAATAAGTGGAGAAACAAATATCGCACTAGTAAAATAAATATATTACATTTATTTAATTTTTTTATTTCGTTTATTTTTTTATATTTCATTTTTAATGTTATATATTTCTTTACAATGTTCGTTTAATATCATTATTATTATATTATCTATGTTTACACGTAAAAATAATAGTAAACACAATAATAATAACTCATTCTGTTTCAATTTCCCGATCCAAAAATGTCTGTAGGGGTTCTAAATCTAATATGGGGATATATAATTTTTATATGCGGCCCGAGGAGTTAGGATGCATTTCCAAAGTGGTCCGCAAGATCATTTAGGTTGGCCACTCCTGTTCTAGTCGGTATGCCTATAGCATGGTTCTCTTTGAGTTTTGAGAACATTATAATTTTTATAATGCTATTTATTTATTTCTAAAAAAAAAAAAAAAATTGTTTCACGTTTTCATTTTGACAAAACTCACCGCCATGTTTTGTTAGAGTCACTATAAGATCATTGCGAAAATTTACAATGATTGGAGTTTGGGACTATTGTCATTTAAATAAGCTAATATTGAATCACGAATCGAACGGATGATCAATTTTAAGTATTAAAAATGCACTATGATTTCAAATTAAAAACAACATAATAACAATAATTCAAAGATTATTATCATCTGTGAACATGATGTTGTCCTGGTTAGGGTCCATGACGTTATCCGAAAATGAGAGCCGAGCAAAAAACTCCATTGCTAATTTTGGAGGAAAATGGTACTTTGGCCCCTTGACACTTGAAATGATTCATGAATAACGTTAGTCTTAAGGAATTTTCTGGAGAATTTGGCTTTTACTTGAAGTGTTTTGTAGCATGGTTTTGAATCACATTTCATACTTTATGTTGGGATTTTAAACATTTGTATTTCCAATGGCTATAAGTACTCGTAGTGCATTGATCAATTCCTTCTTCTTCTTTTCCTATTTATCACTTTTGGCCTTTTCCGGTGCCTATTGAGCTGTATAGCGCTTCTTATTGCATTTGGAATACTTCTTTCTTCATTTATGTCTAGAATTTTCAAACTTTGATATATTCTGCTGGGTATTGTATGTGATAACGTTTCTTGTAGAATTTCGAATACTTCATTCTTCATTTATCTTACTTTTGTATATTCTGTTGGAGATTCTTTTCATAAAGTTCAAATTCATTCTTCATAAAGTTCTTGATCTATTCAACATTACTATATTCAAGGGGCTATTGAATTTGGCCATTCTTGTAGTATTCAAATCAATCGCTTCATCTTGTATTTTTAAGCATTGGTATATTCCTGACTTTATTCATCCGTTAAGCAGATTTCAACAGTTTTTAATTTGATTGAGAAACGGAGTAATAAAAGGAGAAAACTTTTCAAAAATAGTGTAAACAAATAAATAAATTATAAGCTTGATTTAAAATGTATTATATGGATTCACTTACAATAAAATCTAAAATCTTTTATAAATAAATTTTTAACATGTTTTAAATAATTTTTTTCTTAAAAAAAAAATTGCTCGATTTCATTATTTTTGTTATTAAAATTTGAAAAAGAATTTGAATTGGAAAAAAATAGTAGTCCTATATTATTAACTGTAGACATAAAATATCATTGCATATGACCTTGGATTACTTTTGAAAAACCACCAAAAATCTCAAAACAGTCTTTTGGCCACCCAAGATACTGTTTTTAAATCTTGTCCTTTTTTCTCCTTCAAATTTTTTATCCCTACATCGAATGTTTTAGAAAAGCATAAATGAGCCAGTTGTGCCTGTACTTATTTTTTCTTTTCAATATACTATTTTGTCTCGCAAAAGTTTTCGTACATGTATGATTTTGTTATAATTTCGAGGAAAAATTTACAAATAACTAAAAATTAAAAAAAAAAAAAAATCAATACGAATTTTAAGATTTCAATACTGGTGATAAATTTGTCTGATTAACATTAAATTCCAATCATGATAAATTTGTCTGATTAACATTAAATTCCAATCATGATAAATTTGTCTGATTTACATTAATTTCCAATCATAATAATTTTGTCTGATTTACTAAATTCTAATCATAATAAATCTGTCTGATTTACACTAAATTCTAATCGTAATTAATACATTCACATATGTAGCTGATCGTATTAAACAAAATCGACTGTTTAGAATATTTATCTGTCTTTGTTTAGTGTTTATTTAGAATATCTTCCTGCAAAACCCTAATTCCCTATCTCCCTATTTAGCAAATAAAACTTTTTTGTCAAAACTATAATGATTCGTTGTCCATTTATTTAAAAGCTTGCTTATAAGTACTCTCACTTTAGGTTAGAAACGCTATTTAAGAATCGAAACTTTTATACAAAACGATATGTCTTGATCCGTTGTCCATTTATTTGAAAACTTACTTAAAAGCTCTCGCATTTTAAGTTAGATTCGCTATTTAGCAAACGAAACATTTAGACAAAAACGATATGTCTTGATCCGCTGTCTATTCATTTGAAAACTAAGTAGCGATTCTAGCCTAAAGTGAGAGTACTTTTGCCTCTCACTTTAGGTTAGAATCGCTATTTAGCAAACGAAACATTTAGACAAAACGATATGATCTTGATCCGCTGTCTATTCATTTGAAAACTAAGTAGCGATTCTAGCCTAAAGTGAGAACTTTTACTCACACTTTAGGTTAGAATCGCTATTTAGCAAACGAAACATTTAGACAAAACGATATGTCTTGATCCGCTGTCTATTCATTTGAAAACTAAGTAGCGATTCTAGCCTAAAGTGAGAGTACTTTTACTCTCACTTTAGGTTAGAATCGCTATTTAGCAAACGAAACATTTAGACAAAACGATATGTCTTGATCCGCTGTCTATTCATTTGAAGGCTAAGTAGCGATTCTAGCCTAAAGCGAGAGTACTTTTACTCTCACTTTAGGTTAGAATAGCTACTTAGCAAACGAAACTGTTAGACTAAAAGATAAACCTTGATAAATATCAATCTAAGCGTATAAACCTCATTTATCAAGCCACAAAGATATTTCTAAACATGAGGGACTCATAAATTTCCAACCGAAACACGACGACAGGTAGTTAAAAACCGTCACAGATAGCATCGCAGAAGTTTGGGCAATCACAAGAAAGTCAAGAAGGCACCGCTCTGTTTTATTCAAAAGTACTCTCTCTTTAGGTTAGATTCGTGCGCTATTTAGCAAATGTAACTTTTAGGCAAAACGATACTTGATCCGTTCTCCATTTATCTAAAAGTACTCTCACTTTAGGTTAGATTAGCTGTTTAGCAAATGGAACTTTTAGACAAAACGATATGTCTTGATCCGTTGTCCATTTATTTGAAAACTTACTTATAAGTACTCTCCCTTTAGGTTAGATTAGCTATTTAGCAAATGGAACGTTTAGACAAAAACGATATGTCTTGATCCGTTGTCCATTTATTTGAAAACTTACTTATAAGTACTCTCCTTTAGGTTAGATTAGCTATTTAGCAAATGGAACGTTTAGACAAAACGATAAGTCTTGATCCGTTGTCCATTTATTTGAAAACTTACTTATAAGTACTCTCCCACTTTAGGTTAGATTAGCTATTTAGTAAACGGATCATTTGAAAAAAAAGGAAATGTCTTGATCTGTTGCTCATTTATTTAAAAACTCATCTAAATTACTCTCACTTTAGGTTAGATTCGCTACTTATCATTCTATCTAACAGTTTCGTTTGCTAAGTCTTGATAAATATCAATCTAAGCGTATAAATGTCATCTATCAAGTCAAAAAGATACTACTTCTAAACATGAGGGACTCATAAATTTCCCACCGAAACACGACGACAGTTAAAAACCGTCACAGATAGGCATCGCAGAAGTTTGGGCAATCGCAGCAGTCAAGAAAGGCACCCCTCTATTTGAAGTAGAGCTTCCGATTTTCGAGGACGGACGACTTAAAAGCTTTTCATCGAAGAAAGACAGGGAGAGAGAGAGAGTGCAAAGTCTTGATCCTTTGTCCATTTAATTAAAATTATTACCACTTTAGGTTAGATTCGCTATATAGCAAACGAAGCCTTTAGACAAAACGATATCAAGGCATATCGTTTTGAAGTTTTTAAATAAATGGACAATAATACTGATTATTGTCCATTTATTTAAAAGCTTACTTATAAGTACCCTCACTTTAAGTTAGATTTGATATTTAGCAAATGAAACTTTTCGACAAAAGAATATGTCTTGATCCGTTGTCCATACATTTAAAAGTTGCTTAAACTTTAGATTAGTCTTGATCCGTTGTCCATTTATTTAAAAGTTCTCATGCTTTAGATTGATTCGCTATTTATCAAACGAAACTTGTAGACAAAACGATATGTCTTGATCCATGGTCCATATACACTCATGTCCATAAATTAAGGATAATGAAGTTCAGGCAAAGAAAGAGACAGAAGCAAAACAAATGTGACTTATTTGTAAAGTCTATTTATTAAACAAAAGGTAAAGAGCAAAAAAGATGCTATATGTTTGACATAATTAATAAAAATTGCGATTTTTACTCCCTGGAGCAAATTTCAAAAAAGAACCTATTTACAAAAAACAGTATAACATGGTTAGTATGATGGTTAATATGGAGTATGTCTCCCGGACAATGCAATACAGGTCTTACAACGCCTAGGCATGCTGAGTATCAAATTATCAATCTGATCTTGGGAATATTACACCACTCATCAAGCAATGCCCTCCGAAGTTCCGGTTGACAGGTGGGAGGGGGTTGACGGGCTGCAATTCGTCGGCCAAGCATATCCCACACATGCTCTATTGATTCAAGTCCGGTGAGTATGCTGGCCAATCCATACGGGTGATATCCTCCAATTGAAGGCTTTCGTCTACAATGTTTGCACGGTGAGGACGGGCGTTGTCATCCATAAACAGAAATTCAGCACCCACGGCGCCCCGAAACAAATGTACATGTTGTTCCAGAATGACATCCCGATAGATGTGGCCTGTCATCGTTACACTCTGAACATGCAGGTCATTTCTGGAATCAAGAATAATTCCTCCCCAAACGAGCCATCCTGCACCACCGTAACGGTGTCGTTCAATGGTGGTAACGGGTACCTGGCGCTCTCCATCTGAAAGTCCGGTGAGAATCAGACTGCAAACTAAACCTGGACTCGTCGGAAAACATCACACAAGACCACTGTTGCGGTGTCCACAATGTGTGCTCTCTACTCCAGGTTAATCGAAGGCGACAGTGAGTTGCGGTAAGTGGAACACATCTGACAGGCCTACGAGCATATAGACCAATGTGCCCTAGACGCCTGTACACAGTCTGCCTGAAACTATCGTACTGGTAGCTGAAGAGAGCTGACGAGACAGGTCTGATGCTGTGCTCCGTCTGTTTCTTTCGGCAGTAACTGCTAAATACCGGTCCTCATTCGGCGTTGTAACTCAGGGGCGACCTGTGCTGTAACATCTACCACATTACCATCATCTTGGAATCGTTGCCAAAGCCTGGAGATGACACTCTGGACGATTCCAAGTTCCTCGGAAACTTCCAGCTGGGTACGTCCACATTCCAGTCGTCCGATAATTCTACCACGTAAAAAATCATCCAAATGCTTCCTTTGTGCCATAACTATGCGGTTATTGCACTGAAAGGCTTTTTAAAGCGCTTGTGAACAATTTTACTTCTTTGCCACCATTCCTTATATACCCCTCTCTTACACTCTCGCCATAGTGACGTACTATCCGCGCCATCTGGTGGTTTCCTGTAATTTGCATATTCTTCTTCAAGATATGTGTGATAATTCTACGGGTGAAATTTTTATTGTAGAGTTCTATTCCTGTGTGATTCTGAATTATCCTTAATTTATGGACATGAGTGTATTTAAGCGGTTACTTTTAAGTATTATCACTTAAGCTCTGATTAGCTTTATAGCAAAATAGACATTTGGCCATAACGATATGTCTTGATCCGTTGTTCATTTATTTGAAAAATTATTTAAAAGTATTTTCACTTTAGATTAGATTCGCTGTTTAGCAAACGAATTTAGACAAAACCATATGTCTTGATCCGTTGTCAATTTATTTAAACGCTTACTCTCACTTTAGATTAGATTTGTTACTTTTTCAAAAACGAAACTGTTAGATAAAATGATAAATTTTGATAAATATCAAATCTGCAGTATAAATGTCATTTATCAAGTCACACTAAACACAAGAAACTCATAAAATTCCAACCGAAACACGACGACAGTTAAAAACCGTCACAGATAGGCATCGCAGAAGTTTGGGCAATCGCAGAGTCAAGAAAAGGCACCGCTCTGTTTGCTGTAGAGCTTCCGATTTTCGAGGATGACGGACGACTTAAAAAGCTTTCATCGAGAAAGGCAGGGAGGAGGGAGTGCTCTCCAGTGCGGGGAGGGTCGAAGAAAATGGGGGAGAAAGGCGGCCTTCCTTTGATGATAAGGAAAAAATGGAGATGAAAGATACCGATTCGAAAGATGACAAGAAGCAAATATGGCCTCACGCACGTGAAACATGGCAGAAAGATAAACAGATCTGCTCAGCATCTGATTATCTAATCTTCTAAGGCACTTGATTGAGCAGAAAGGGCGGGAAAATGGAGTTTTTGATTCGCGTATAACAGATATCGGAAAAAGACGGAAATCTATTTAGTTTATGGTAACCTCTCGGCATATCGCACATGACAGATCATAAAAAGTGAAATCGGGACCACAGAGATTCTTCATTCTTGAGTCTCTACAGGGACTCAATGTTGATTTTGTAACGTCATCGCCGGAGTTCTGCTTCTTTTAGCATGAAAACGGAGATTTGCCCTTTTAGAAATATCATTTAGAGTTAAAGATTTAATTAAACCAATAGATTTGGTTTGGTTTGTCGCTCTACGGTCATTTTTTGCACACTTTGGTCTTATTAGACCGGGACCTACAGTTTAACGTGGATTCCGAACCACTAAAAAACATCTCTGTTTCCGCCAAGATTCGAACCCGAAGGCCAGAGCACTAGCCAATTGTCAAATTCAAATTATGTAAATTTCAACTGACTCAATGAATGGTGAATGCGTTGTTTACTCATATCTTCCAGGTTTTTTTTTTTTTTTTATTTTTTTTTTTTTTTTTTTTTTTTGTCCTTTGCCTCACTTCAAACTTGAGGTGTATAAGTTTTTAATTTATTTAAAGAGCATTATTAAGTTAACTACAGAGTAACATTCAAATAGTATAATTATTTCCAAAATGTTTTTGAAAATTTTCCCCTGAATTTTATAACGATGAAAAGATTAAAAATCTTTTAATTAAATCTATTATTATTATGCATTCTTTTATTAACTTTTGCGAGGTTAAAATTTCTCTGGCGGTCGGTGCCACAAGTTTCAAATTCGAATCCCGGCAGTGCCATGGTTGTTCGTAGTGCTACGGAATCCACTTTAAACCGTAGGTTCCGATATAATACGGCTGTAGAGCTTTGAGCGTAGGATTGACAACCCTGTCCCGTAAAAGAAAGCATCTCCTGCCTCGAAATCTGCCAGTAGGCAGACTGGCCTTGGCCCATCCTGGAGTTGCGCCAATGAAGAAGATTTGCTTTGTCGCTCTACGGTAATTTTTTACGTACTTTTTGGCTAATTAGACCGGGACCTACAGCTTAGCGTGATTCCGAACCACTCACAAACATTCATGCCAACGCCAGTATTCGAAACTGAAGCCAGTGGTACCAAAAACCAGAGCGCTAGCCAACTGACCATCAGGCCACTAAACCAATAGAATCATACCAAGTGCCTACATTGAATTGCTTCATACGCAAAAGTTTTTATATAAATATAACTTTTAAAAAATATGATATTATCCCCAAACTTATTTTTGTTCATAAAAGATCTCCCAAAGACTTTCTATTTGTAGAAATGAATTCTCTTAATAAAATTGTTCATTCATAAAAAAATTTAAGAACAAATCATAATCATAAATTGTATATGTATATATATATATATATATATATACATATATATATACTATAAAATATATATTATATATTATCAAATATATATTACAAAAAAAAATCTTTTTCAAATTTTTATTTGCATTTTTGCGAATAATCAATAAATATTTAAAATTTTTATTTACGTTCCAATAATGTATAAATCAATAAATACTACTGTATTATAACTTTTCGTTTAGTTTACTTTTAAAGCAGTTATGTTATTGTTTCATGAAATAGTTTTAAAAGGAAATAAAATATTTTGTTTTTCAAAAGAAAATGGATAAAGAACTTTTTTTGTGATATTTTAGGGATAATTTTTACAACTGATACTTTCTGAGATTCATAAATAATTTTTAATACTGAATACTTGCCAAACAAGCTTTTTAAAAATCAGTTTGATAGGGGAAATAAAAAAAATTTGGTCTTCTGCTGTTCGTTTTATAGAATTACTTCTAATGGAATTTATTAAGTGCAAAGTGTCAAACAAAAAGAATATTTTTCTAAATTTTCTTCTCTATATCTGGCTGAACTGGATTTTGGATTCATCATTTTAAGTTACCATTATACATTTTAGTAATATATTTCTGTTTATTCGATTGTTATCTGATTGAATTATTTTTAAAAGGATTAAAAGCAATGTAGATGATATATAAAATAATCATGTTTAAAATAAATATACATCATTCGTAAAACTTTAAAATAAATGTATATGATGTATAAAGGTTTGAAACAAATGTACATTATGT
This sequence comes from Caerostris extrusa, assembly GCA_021605095.1. NCBI lineage: Eukaryota > Metazoa > Arthropoda > Arachnida > Araneae > Araneidae > Caerostris > Caerostris extrusa. The sequence continues at coordinate 33,972 of BPLR01003815.1, forward strand.
GTAAATGTTTAAAATAAATGTACACCATGTATAAAGGTTTAAAATAAATGTACACCCTGTATAAAGTTTTAAAATAAATGTACATCATGTATAAAGGTTTGAAACAAATATACATCATGTGTAAATGTTTAAAATAAATGTACACCATGTATAAAAGGTTTTTTTAAAATAAATGTACATCGTGTATGGGTTACTATCACCTCCCTCAAGACGTATTCTCATCAAAACGTTGTTATGATGTTGGTGTCAACAAGTAGTCTCAGGTGAAGTTTGTGATTGGGCGGCATTTCATATCTAGCCAATTAATGCATTGGTGAAGAAGAAACATTAGTTTTGCCAAAGTCTATGAACACGTTGTACAACCTAATCCTAATCATTTTATTAGAAAATTTTAAAAAATCCCATTTAAACATGAAATAAATCTTGTACTAATATGCTTATAGACTATTTTCCAATACTTTAAAATGTTTTGCTCCAACATAATAATAGTTTACATTTCGCTTTAACAAACATATTTTAACTGAGAAATGTATTTTTAATAAATAATAGTCTTTTCCACGAAAGCAATAAAATACATGTTTCAAGATTTTCAATCCATCATCAAGTTTAAATCAAACTTCAAGTTTTCTGAACCAATCAAATTTCGTAAAAAGAAGAAAAACCCACGTTCTTCCATTACGTGGATTTGAATCGACCCTTAACTAAAGAAAAAGTCACAAGATATCGAGAAAGCCATGCCGCTGAGAATACTTTCTTTGTTTCTCAAGTTTGGATCGAAAAAGCATTACAAAAATAAGATAAACAAACGAACAAAAAATAAATAAAAAAAAAAAAGGTGAGCCAAATCTTTTTTGGTGAATCTTTCTTTATCTGTCGGATTTAGGTTGTCATCAATTTAGATTTTTCTTCTTCTAGTACTACTTTCTTTTTTTTATATTTTTATTACTGTTTTGTTCTCTGAACCACGTCCCTCGGATCTTTCGTGGAAATCAATTTTAGAATTTCCGAGAAATAAACTGCATCGGAGCAGACATAACAAACTTGGTGACAAAAGGGACACAACTAAATTACCTCGTTACGAGTTCTCGTTTTCTGAATACTAAAGAAGCGAGATCCATTAGAAACATATGTGAGCAGCTTTAAATTTTAGCAGGCAGCATCACTATTTGCCACTTTTTTGTCACTGTGAAACACCATTGTTGAATCTTAATCAGAGTTTCCAATGCCATGCTTTAAAAAAAAACCCAAATTAGCTATAAAATTTTAAAAATTTAAGAAAAATATCACAAAATTTGAAAATAGTATTTTTAAGGTCATTAAATTAAAATAATAACTTATGTTATGGTTTCAGAATAAAACACATAGCACTAGTGGAATCGAACCCGAAACCTGTAGCACCGAACGCCAGTTTTTGGTTTGTCACTCTACGGTCATTTTGAGCACACTTTAGGCTAATTAGACCGGGTCCTACAGTTTAACGTGGATTTGAATTATCCACAAACATCCATGCCACTGCCAGGATTTGAAACTGAAGCCTGTGATACCAAAGACCAGAGAGCTAGCCAATTGGCCATTAGGCGCTAGAGCACTAATCACTCTGCCAATATTAATAATTAAATAGATTTGTTATGGTCTGCGAATAAAACACATAGCACAAAAAAAGTGGACCGTCAAAGCACAACTTCTTTATTCGAAAACCAAATGCATAGTGCTGGTGTTACATTTCTCTCTCCCTCCAGTCAGCTCACTCCACGCAGGTAGGATGCTTACATTATCGGGCGCCGATTTCCATTATTCACGTGGAGCTATTTATCCATGAGGCAATAACTTATCAACAACCATCATCAAGTCTAAACCAAAGCTTCAAAGTTTATGAATCAATCAAATTTCGTAAAAGAAAATCCTACGTCTCCTATTAGTATATATACATAATGACTATTACTTTCAATACTTTAGAATGCGTTGCTCATTTACATTTCACTTTAATCAACTTATATTAAATAATAAATGCATTTTAAAAAAGTACCCTAGTCATCACAACTCTCTTCCATGAAAACAATAAAATGCTCGTTTCAAGATTTTAAATCCATCATCAAGTTTAAATCAAAGCTTCAAAGTTTCCTAAATCAGTCAAATTTCGTAAAAAAAAGAAAGAAAAATCCCACGTCTTCCATTACGCGGATTTGAATCGGCCCTTAACTAAAAGAAGAAAAGTCACAAAATATTGAGAAAGCCACGCCCACTGAGAATACTTTCTTTGTTTTTCTCAAGTTTGGATCGAAAAAGCATTACAAAAATAAGATAAAAAACAAAAAAAAAAAAAAAAAGAGAGAGCGAAATCTTTTGGTGAATCTTTTTTTTATCTGTCGGATTTAGGTTGTCATCAATTTAGATTTTTCTTCTTCTTCTACTACTACTACTATGGTTTTTTTTTTTTTTTTTTTTCGTCTTTTATTACTGTTTTGTTCTCGGAACCACGTCCCTTGGCTGCTTCGTGGAAATCGAATTTTAGAATTTCTGAGAAATGAACTGCAGCGGAACAGACACAACAAACTTGGTGATGAACGGGACACAACTAAATTCTCTCGTTACGAGTTCTCGTTTTCTGAATACAAAGAAGCGAGGTCCATTAGAAATATATGTGGGCAGCTTTTAGATTTTAGCAGGCAGCACTATTTGCCACACTTTTTACTGTCATTGTGATTTCGTTTTGGTCCGTCGCTCTACGGTCATCTGGTGCACAAGAGGGCTAAACAGACCGGGACCTACAGTTTAAAGTATATTCCGAACCGTTAACAAACATCCATGCCACCGACAGGATTTGAACCTGGAGCATGAGGTACCAGAGCGCTAGCCAATTGGCCCTCAGGCTGCTTGTAATCGTGAAGCAGCATTGCTGAATCTAAATCAGAATTGCTTATGCCATACTTTTCTAAACCCCAAATTAGATATAAAATTTTGAAAATTTAAGCAAAAATAATATAAAATTCAAGAATTGTATTTTTAAGTTATTAAATTAAAATAATGATTATGTTATGGTCTCAAAATAAAACACATAGCCACTAGTGGACTGTAAAAAACAAGTCCCTTTTATTCGAAAACCAAACGGACACTTCTGGTGTTACATTTCTTTCTCCCTCCAGCCAGCTCACGTCCCCTCAGACAGGATTTCATTACTGTTTGTTCTCGGAACCACGTCCCTCGGCTCTTTTCGTGGAAATCGAATTTTAGAATTTCGGAGAAATAAGGTGCATTGGAAGAGACATAACATGGTGATGAACAGGACACAACTAAATTATCTCGTTACAAGTTCTCGTTGTCTGAATACCAAAGAAGCGAGATCCATTTGAAATATATGTGGGCAGCTTTAAATTTTAGCAGTAGCAGCAGCACTATTTGTAGCTATTTCTGTCACTGTAAAGCATCTTTGTTAAATCTTAACCAGAGTTGACAATGACATGTTTTTAAAAACCCCAAATTAGACATAAAATTCTAACAATTTAAGCAAAATAACACAAAATTCAAGAATTGTATAGTTATTAAATTAAAATAATAACTTATATTATGGTTTCAGAATAAAATGCATAGAACTAGTGGACTGTAAAAAACACTCCTCTTTTATTCCAAAACCAAACGCACATTGCTGGCGTTACATTTCTTTCTCCCTCCAGTTAGCTCACGTCCATGCAGACAGGATTTTATTACTCTTTTGTTCTAATACAGCTGGCAAATACCTGGACAATTGTCTTCGATGCATTAAGGCAAGCGCTGCGCCGATGTTACTCACTTACCACTACCCAGGAGATGAGTGTAGCTTGAAGATAACCTATGGACGCGGTTTTGGTATGGTTTGGTTTTGTCTCTACGGTCATCGTCTGCACCCTTTAGGCTCAACAGATCGGGACCTACAGTTTAAAGTGGATTCTAACCACTAACAAACGTCCATGCCACCGACAGGATTCGAACCTGAAGCCTGGGATACCAAATGCCAGAGCACTAGCCACTTGGCCGCTGCTACGGGAATAACAATACCCCCGCAACGCTCCACGATCATGTTAGACCGGGAACTACGGTTTAAAGTAGATTTCCAACCACTGCAAACATTCATGGCACCGCCGGACTCAAACCTGAAACCTGGTACCGAGCTCCAGAGCGCTAGCCACTCGGTCATTCAGGCCGCTATATAGCATGTGTTGCTCAACATTATAATAGTTTACATTATATTTTAACAAACTTATCTTAACTGATGAATGTATTTTAATAAAAAAATAGCCTCTTCCACGAAAACAATAAAATGCTCGTTTCAAGATTTTAAATCCATCATCAAGTTTAAATCAAAGCTTCAAAGTTTTTGAATCAATCAAATCTCGTAAAGAAAAAAAAAGAAAATCCCAAGTCTTCCATTACGTGGATTTGAATCTACCCTTAACTAAAAGAAGAAAAGTCACAAAATATCGAGAAGGCCACTCCCACTGAGAACACTTTCTTTGTTTCTCAAGTTTGGATCGAAAAAGCATTACAAAAATAAGATAAAGAACAAAAAAAAAAAAAAAAAAAAAAAAAGACGAGGCAAATCTTTTTTGGTGAATCTTTCTTTTTATCTGTCGGATTTAGGTTGTCATCAATTTAGATTTTCTTCTTCTAGTACTACATTTTTTTTTCTCCTTTTTATTACTGTTTTGTTCTCTGAACCACGTCCCTCGGCTCTTTCGGAGAAATCGAATTTTAGATTTTCCGAGAAATAGACTGCATTCGAGCAGATATAACAAACTTGGTGACGAACGGAACACAACTAAATTATCTCGTTACGAGTTCTCATTTTGTGAATACAAAAGTAGCGAGAACCATTAGAAATACATGTGGACAGCTTTAGATTTCAGCAGGCAGTACTATTTGTTACATTTTTCTGACATTGCTAATCATCATTGTTGAATCCAGGATTATCTTAAACCAGATTTGTCATTGCCATGTTTAGCAAATTCCGAAATCAGAGAAAAAAAAAAAATTCTGATAAAGTAAAAAAAAAAAAAAAATAAGACACAAAATTTAAAAAATAATATTTTTAAAGTTATTAAGTTAAAATAATAACTCACTTTTAATAAATATAACTTTTTGTTTCAGAAGTCAAAATTTTTTTATAATATTTTTATAGCATCTATTTATTTGCATTTTTTTTAGAATCACTTCAACTGGATTTTGCCCATCATATATATATGTTCTAGCCAATCCTTCAATTCAGTTAAAAAATATTTTTATATAAAATGCATAAACCACCCTTTTTAAATTTTATATTCGAAAATAATCGTTAAACAACTGTTCATCCTTCCTTCATAAATGCTGTCTTGCATATTTCCTTCATAAATATCGACCTGTGATTTTTCCTTTAAATCATTTCCATCATATTCAGTTCAGTATTTCATATGTTCTATCTAATAAATATACTACATACCAGCATGTATTTCCCATCAGATATATTACATAACAGCAAAGCATTTTCGTTATAATATTTCCAATCAGATATACTACATTTTTATTTCCGATGTCAAGAGAAAATGACAAACTCTTACAAGATCAAAACAGTATAAAACACACATAAGAAAAAATAAAACAATAAGAGAGAAAAGGTCAATGTTTCATCAGCAAAGTTCTAGCACTCCAATATCTTTTCACCGTGGAGTGCCATCCAAAACCGGGCATCCTTCTATAGGCTGCCTGTCCATGATCCCACAGAGCAAGCCAATTTGGGCTATCAAAAATGCCAATACAGTGTATATGACTCTCTAGACAGTCATAGCCCACTGCAAGTCTAAATTCCACCAGAGTTTTTCAAGTACTTTGTCCGAAATACCTTCTTCCAAAATGTTCCTTCAACTTCTACAGGATATACAAACAGTGAGTAATGCTTTCCATTTAAGACTCATATACTACCTATCAGCATGCATTTTCTTTATACCATTCCTCATCAGATATACTACATACCAACATGCATTTCCTTTGTGATATTCCCCATCAGATGTACTACATACCAGCATGTATTTCCTTTATAACATTCCCCATCAGATATACTACATACCAGCATGTTTACTCTCTACACACACCATTCTGACTTGGATTTACTCTTAAGTATATTACAATTTATAATTATAAATATGAATATAACTGGAAGTAAACAGCATTTTGTAAAAGAATAACAAAAAAATAAATCAAAATAAAACAATATGTATGAGCTTTGTATACGTTAATAATCATTAAGCAATTATATTTTTTCAAATTGTAGCCTAGATCCCCCTTACAAATTCATTATCTCCAATTGTCAATCTCATGTATATTGATCCGCGTGTATGTATGTTTTCTTTTGCCATGCATACCATTATATAATTATCATCGAATGCTCTTTTTAGATAAGATAAAACCTCTAATGATATTAAAGTTTATGATTTCAATTATGTTCAGTTGTTCAAATATGGAGCATTAAATTACCATCCATTTGCACAGAAGATGGAAATTGTTAATAATAGCATCTCTCGACTGTTTATGCTCCAAAATAACCATTAAACAACTGTTTTCCTTCACAAAACATCCATTAAACAACTGTTTTTTTCTTCACAAAACATCATCTCCTTTCATTAATAACATCCTGGATCCTTCCTTCATAACCATCTTCAACTCCCACCCATACCATCTCCGGGAAATCATTTCCTTTTCACAGACCCCTCTTTGTCCCAAATTGTGTCATGTTTGCTTTCTGCCTTCATCATCATGATTACCCTTCTAAGTGGAAGATGGAAAAGGACCGATTTATCAGAAATGGGAAGACGTTTTGTGTCTTCTTCTTTGGCGTAATGGTAATTGTATCCGAAATGAAGACAAGACACATTGGAGTTGGAGAGAGTGGAAGAAAAAAAAAGAATTTGGAATGGAAGCATCAGGGAATATGTATTTGAATTCTGGATGTTTTTTGTTAAACGTGTATCTTCAAGAGAGATAATGGCATGAAGTTCTGGCATTTAGATTCCGCTGTCTTCTTGATGGAGAAAATGCAGATGGGAATTGGATTGTTATGCAATGAGATGGACTTTCAATCTTTCAGTTTTTATTATTTGTGCGAATCGGAACTTGAAGAAAGAGACATTATCTTTCGTTTTTCTTCTTATTTATTTTTTTGAGGCATGAAGAACAATGCAAGAAATAGTAAGATGGTAGTTGTAGAAAAGTTTTAACATTTGTTAAAAAGGGAAGCACATTTTTTGTCACTTTTTTTTGATACCTGCTTTCTTAAAAATGATGATTACATACATTTCAGATGTATATTCAGATGTTATTTTATGTTTTTCTGTCTTTTTTTGATATTACAGTAGTATCTCGACTTACATGAATTGAAATGACTCGAATTTAGAAAGTTGTTTTATGTTTTAAATTTTACATTGTTTATTTATTTAAATATTTTCTCATGAAAGAAATTTAAATAAATATTATGCATAAAAAAAAAAGCCAGTGAAATAAAAATAAAACAATATGTCTTAGCTTTTTATAATCACAATTATCGTCAAGCAATATATTTTTCCAAACTGTAGCCTAGATCCTCTTCAAAATTCATTATCTCCAATTCTCTATCTCATGCATATTAATCCATGTATGTATTCTTTTGCCATGCATACACTATATAATTATCATCGTAAGATCTTTTAGGTAAGATAAAACCTTTAATGTTATTAAAGCTTATGATTTCAATTAAAAGTATAAAGCATTAAAAGTACCATCCATTTGCATACATTGTAAATAATAGCATTTCTCGATTGTTTATGCTCAAAGCAATCATTAAACAACTGTTTTCCTTCACAAAACATCATCTTCTTTCATTAATAACATTCCTGGATCCTTCCTTCATAACCATCTTCAACTCCCACCCACCCATCTCCGGGAAATCATTTCCTTTTCACAGACCCCTCTTTGTCCCAAATAGTGTCATGTTTGCTTTCTGCCTTCATCATCATGATTACCCTTCTAAGTGGAAGATGGAAAAGGACGATTTATCAGAAATGGGAAGACGTTTTGTGTCTTCTTCTTTGGCGTAATGGTAATTGTATCCGAAATGAAGACAAGACACTTTGAAGTTGGAGAGTGGAAGAAAAAGAAAGTAGAATTTGGAATGGAAGCATCAGGGGGAATACGTATTTGAATCCTTGATGTTTTTTCTTAAACATGTGTCTTCAAGAGAGATAATGACATCAAGTTCTGGAATGGAGATTCTTCTGTCATCTTGAGGGAGAAAATGCAGATGGGGATTGAATTGTTATGCAATGAGATGGACTTCAATCTTTCATTTTTTTATTTTGTGTGAGAATCTAACTTGAAGAAAAGAGACATTATCTTTCGTTTTTCTGTTTATTTTATTTTTGTGACATTAAGAACAATGCAAGAAATAGTAAGATAGTAGTTATAGAAAAGTTTTAACATTTGTTAAAATGGAAAAACGTTTTTTTTTTTTCATGTCTCTTTTTTTTTTGACATCTGGATTTCTTAAAAATGATGATTACATACATTTTGTATATTCAGATGTAAATTACGTTTTTCTGCCTTTTTGACATTACAGTAATACCTCGATTTAAATGAACTACAAATGACTCGAATTTGGTAACATGTTTTATACTTTCTTAATCCTTAGCCTTGGATGTATTTCGTTTTATTCGTCGTTTATCAGTCATTTTTCGACTAACTCTTAATTATGCGGTTCTTGTTTTTTTCATTTGGCAACATATGTCATGTTTTCTTAATTCTCAGCTGTTTATTTATTTATTTCTATTTTTAACAATAATGTTTTTGTATTAATCTTCTTCGGATTTGACTTTTTATTTAATGTTGCTTATAAATATCACCTATTTTATTATAATGTGCATGAATTGCGGAAAAACTGCAGCGTAAACTATGCTTCCTTTTTTTTTTTTTTTCTTTCTTTCTTACTATAAGAAGCACTATAAAGCTCCATTAGCACGGGAAAATGCCAAAAAGTGATAAATGTGAAACTTCAAAGAAATTGATCAACGTACTATGCGTACTTATAGTTATTGGAAATACAAATGTTTAAAGTCCTAATCCAAAACATAAAAACTGATTCAAAAAACCATACTACAAAATACCTCTATCAAAAGCCATATATTCTGCAGAAAATTCCTTAAGACTAAAACGTTATTCATAAGTTATTCAACGTTATTCAAGAGTTAAAGGGTCCAAAGTGCCATTTTCCGCCAAAATTTGCAATGGAGTTTTATTTGCTTGACCCTCATTTTCGGATAACGCAAGGACCTCTAACCAAGACAACATTATGTTCACACATGATTTAAAAAAAAAAATGTTTGTAATGTGGATGAATGCGTTGTGTAAAACTTACAGATCAATTAAGGCTGAAAATCAATATCAAGGTGATATAATCAATGATCCATATCAAGGTGAACATAAAGCACAAAAAGGATTATGAGGTGTTTTCAAGTATTAACCTTTAAAAGAAGCATTCCTCTGAGTTATAATATGGGAAAGTTGTTCTTGCAATCATTTAGCAATGCTTGCAAGAAAAATTTTTATAAGGTTCTTTTTTTTTATTTTGTTAGCGACAACTTATATACCTATATTAATTAATTCAGCTTTATAACTTTATTTCATATGTGAAAACTCTATTTCATTTTCTATTATATCTTCAAAATTAGTTTTTCTGTAATATGAAAAATTTCTTGAGTAAATAATCTGAATTTAAAAAAAAAAAAAAAAAAAATTCAACTTGTTTTTAAAGTAGACGCTCCATTTCTTTTGAATTATTTTGTTCTTCTTAATTTACTTTATGGTAATGTTTTATGTATTATATCTAAAAGGAGATATGTTACCTAAAGATGCAAAAGGTAAAAACAACACACGAAGGAAGAATTTTCCCTCAAGGTGAACATAAAGCAGAAAAAAGGATTCCGAGGTGTTTTTAAGTAAAAAACGTTCCTCTGAGTTATTAGAGCTCTTTTTCAGCACAAAACGCACTTAATAGGCCGATGATTATAAACAAGACAGAGTTTGAAGTCGAAAAGAGCAAAAGCGTGTTCAATTAGCATACTTTATTTATTTATTTTCACAGTGAGTAGCGGTTTCATTTATTTTCAAAAACTGCTAAAGTGGATAACCTTGCTCCTTTTCAGAAATATGGATAGTAGAACAAAATAAATAATTTAGACTAATTCTTTTGGTAAAGAATTACGCATATTTGTCCAATATACGGCCAAAAATATTTATGGCCAAGTCAAAACATTTAGCAGCCCTATAAGGAAGGTAAACTGACACACTTATCGGCTTTAAGGTGAGTTTCCATCGGATAATAAATATCACTTTATAGGACGTCAGACAGCCAATCAGAAGATTGTAAGGAAGGCGATCTGTTTTCCGATTGGCTGGCGTTTTATTTTAAGAGATTTTGGTACTAGATGTCAAATCGACCTTATTGTTTTGATTAGAGGTTGTTGTTGTTGTTGTGACTAATCATCAGTCTCCTGCAGTGTGGGACAGACATCTCATGAGTAATCAACTAATGGATGGTTGGCATAGAGCACCCTTAGATAGAAGTCTGGCTTAGCCTCCATAAGATAGAAGTATGAGTTCCGAGTAGCTGGAAAAAGAGGGCAATGCCTTCCGGGAAGACTAGGGGAAGACTAACTCTCAATTTGCTTATGGGAGAAAACCCTGAAAACTACCACTAGGCAGTCTGACTTGAGGTAAGATTCTGCACATCACAAACACCATCGAGTATCCTTGTTTTTGAAGCAGTGTCTACAACAATACCACCAACGGATGGAACCTCAGCCCTAATGCTCACCAGCGTCGTACATTACCCCGAATCGGGCATGTTTACAGGTTAAAAACATATGACCAGTTGCTTTCCAGAAAGTTTCGAAATCAGTTTGTTTGTGTCAACGTAAAACATGCGAGAACATTTGCGAACTCTCGGGGAAGAAAAGCTCTCTCAGATAGAGTCAGTTATCGGTCAAGCATCAAAGGATTTACGACCTTCTAAAAGACGATTGGCGGATTGCTACTAAAGGGAGATAAAGCATTTATTTACAATGTCACACTGAAATTCTCAAATGCGTAGTTAAATCTGGACGCGATTTTACAATTTGAAAAATAAATCTCACGGATGGGATGTCGGGATGGGTTGATGATGGGAAGCACGGGATGGATTGTCAATTGGGATAGTGAAAATCCTTTGAAGAGATTACAAAACTCCGACTTTGACTCTTGACGGAGCGATATTTCATCTACCTTTGGACGTCTTTCATTTTGGAAAACGGCACTTTGGTTAACCTTTTGATGCTGAAATTCTATCATAACCAATCGCAAATTAAATTCAAAGTGACTAACGTTAGGAAGATAAATAATACATTTATATAGTAGCACTCAAATTATTAAATTGCACTGAATTATTATTAAGCTAAATTATTATTATTAATTGCGTTAAATTATTAAAATTGGTTAAGAATTTTTTTTAAAGTAATTTAAAATCAGTTAAACCAATTATAATTAATTTTAATTAAGTATAACTTATTCATACAAATTTATATAGCATGCTGTCTGAATTATTCCAGTTTAGTTTCTGCAATTGAACTTCCTTTCGATTCTTACAAACAACAACAATAATAAAGAACCATAAAACGGATAAACATTTTTTGTAACCATTTTAGATTGCATTACTCGCTACTAATTCCTTATAAGAATGCAATCGTAAATTCTAAATGAAAATAATAAATAACAGGAAAATTTATTACCAGCATATAAATAAATGCATTAAAACTTCACAGCGGAAAATTAAATTTTTAATGTTGTCAGAACCTGCAAGAATAATCATTTCTTCCACTGAAGATTATTAAAAAAAATTTTCGCCATTACACTTTTATAATTCAATTAACTTTTACGATAGAATTTTTGTTTCTTTTTTTAAATTCTTAATGTAAATTATTTTATTCAGTAGTTGAAGGAATATTCTCATAAAAATAATGCCAGTCGGTTTTTGTTTTTTTATTTAAGTTTAAAAAAAAAGAAAACAGGAATGAAATTGAAAAGAAAAGGTTATATCAAGATGTCTTCGTTCGCAAAGTCGTAAAAAAAAATGTGAGTCTTTATTTTTGGGAGTTAATTTAAAAAAACGCTTGAAGGCAAGAGCAGGAAAATTGATAATCATAGTTTCTGGGAATAATTTCTTGAATGCAGTTCCGTTAAATCATTTTGAAAGAAAATGGATTTTTTGAGATTGTATCGATCGATTGGGGACACAATAGCAGTTAATTCGTTGATGTTGAATCTCTCCGAATGTTATGAAGAACAAAAGATTCGACGTTGTTACTGAATAATGCTTTTTTTAATGTTAAAAGCAATTTAAAACAAATTCAAATCTTTTGCATTTTGCTATTTCGTAAAATAAAGATTTAAGAATCACTAACATATGTTTTGAATTGTCAATACGTGTTGGATCGTATGTTTTATAAGATTTTCTTTTGAAATGCTGTACTGGTTTATTTTGTCTTATTTGCAACTAGAAAGACAAATAAGACAAAATAAACAATTACTGGCAGCATTTCATGCAATGCATTTGCAGATTAGGATACGCTGGGAGCTGTCTACTGTTTTACCCACATTTTGAACGATGCACAGGATAAAAAAGCGATGTTGTAGAGTAATTTTGCTAGTTGTTAGATAATACTAGTTTACATTTTGAATAAACTAGTTGATAATTAGCTAATTTGTTATGGAACATTGATACTGTTATAAAACTAGTTTGTTACGATGTTGTAAAATTTATTATTACGAAGATTGATACTGTTATAAAACAAATTTGTTATTATGAAGATTGATACTATTATAAATTAATTTGTTATTACTGAGATAATAAAACTAATTTATTTATTATGAAGTTGATACTGTCATTAATTTGTTAAAAACATTAAAACTGATCTGTTATGGAACATTGATACTATTTGTTATATAAAGTGTTACATAATTTGTTAGAAAGCTTTTGTTACGAAACATGGATACTATTATAAAAATTAATTTACGAATTATCGACGAAGATTGATAATGTTGATATAATGTGAACGAATTGATAGTGTTATTATGAATTGATTGACATTGATATTGTAATAAAAACTAACTTGAAGCACTATTGTTATATTACGAAGATTGATACTATTGTAAAACTAATTTTTATTATGCAAAGATTGGATATTGTTATAAAACTAATTTTGTTACGAAACATTAAAACTGATAAACTAGTTTCTTAAAATATTGTACTTTTATAAAAACTAATTTGGGTATTAGACATTGATAGTGTTAATGAAACTAATTTGTTAGAAACTTTGATATTGTTATAAAACCAATTTGTTACGAAGCATTGATAATATTATAAAACTATCAATTTGTTACGAATCGACACTGATATTGTTATAAAACTAATTTGATGTTACGAAAAATTGATAGTGTTATAAAACTAGTTTCTTATGAAATATTGACACTTTTATAAAACTAATTAAAATGAGACATTGATATATTGTAATGAAACTTAACTGGACACGAAGCACTGATATTGTTAGATAAACTAATTTGATACGAAGCATTACTATTGTAAAAACTCATAGTAAAGCTTACACTGATATTGTTATAAAAACTAATATGGTGATGTTTACGAAAATTGATAGTGTTATAAAACTAGTTTCTTATGAAATATTGACACTTTTATAAAACTAATTGGGTACGAGACATGATATTGTAATGAAACCAACTGGACACGAAGCACCGATATTGTTATAAACTAATTTGATACGAAGCATTGATACTATTGTAAAACCAATTATTGTACGAAGCACTGATATTGTTATAAAACTAATTTGATGTTACAGTAGTAGTGTTATAAAAACTAGTTTCTTATGAAATATTGACACTTTTATAAAACTAATTGGTACGAGACATTGATATTGTAATGAAACTAACTGGACACGAAAAGCACTGAAGAGTATTGTTAGAAAACTAATTTGATACGAAGCATTGATACTATTGTAAAAACTAATT